>JAUMHI010000064.1:3167903-3183931 GCA_032359435.1 Enteromius unitaeniatus
CAGACCTCACTGTATACTAAATATCAGAGAGAAAAAAGTCCCATAGACTTCCATTAGATCCATTTTATGACTTCATATTAAAATAATTTTAAAAACTTGTTTTACATTAATAATATATATTTTGTACTATAATATTTCATAATAATAATACATTTTGTAATTTTAATACATTTGTAAATATTAATAATATTTTAATCTGTATTTTTTTACAATAAAATCTTTTTTACCCCATTTGGTTATGCCATCAGCCCTGAATTTTATGTATTTGCTTTTTCAAATATTATGTAATGTGGCCATTGTATATTTGTCTGATTGTATAATATTATAATATTAAATATGAATAAAAAATAATATCTTTATTTAAATTCCAATATTAATTTTTGTTTTACTGTAGAAATCATCTTGGTTGCTGTATGGGGATCTTGTATAATGAAAAAAAAAGAGTTTAAATTCAAATTTTTAAATGTTATGTATATTGTGTTTCTGACAGCCTGAAAGAAATGGTGAGGAGTCATAGACTCTGTTTTTGGTACATATAAATATTTTTTCATGAATTCTTGGTTGTTTTTCATTGACGTAGAGATTTAAGCCATAAGGAGCTGTTAGGACTGTGTCCTGCTCTCAAACACTGGCCATGTTAAATACGGGGAGATCCTCTCTGAAGCATTGGCTGGCAGATGCCTGAGGGCAGGACTCGTCTCATGAAGGACTGTTCAGTGATCAGAGGTGTCATTCCCCCCTGGAGCACCAAACACTGCCATTTCTTTTACTTCCCATTAGTAATATTCCTCTACTGACACAGCCAAGATGGCAGCTACAGGAAATTCCTGATCCTGTGTCCTGAGGGCAGGAGAAAGTCATGAGTGCAGCCCTGGATTTAGGACTTCTCAGTGAGAGAGCGCTGTTCTCCATAAAGATCTCATCACTCAGACTACAGCGAGGCAGGCTGTCTGCTTAGGGTTTTAATGATCTGGTGATCCACAGCACAGTCCATCAGCCCTGCTGCTGAACCACCGCAAGAAACCAAGCAGATCTCTGGGTGTTCTGTTCTCACTTCAGCGTCCTGGATCTCAAGGTTGATGCCTGAGGGAGAAGGTGGCTGGTAGTGGTGGTGGAGTTTGCTGCTGGGTGCTAATGAAACAGGGTTGATGTGTGTGAATAAAGAGCCCACATGTCTTTGACCCTTTCTCTTGCTGTGCTTACAGAAAATCCTGTGATTGATTCCAGGAAAGGTATCCATCATGTACACATTATCTCTATGGCAACCTTCATCTCTAGGCTAACAGTGATATTTGATTTTCAGTCTATGAAGAATAGCTGGCTACTTTTTCCTAGAAGTTGAAGCCATTGGCGACTGAGCCAGATGGAGCTTTTAATTTGGATGGAGCTGATTGATGCTTCAAGAGCTGGCTTTGAAGAACAAATGATCCTTTGAATCTTTGTATAATTTGAGTTTTTTTGGTGCTTTCTGAAGAAAATATGAGTTTTTGTCCTGTTAGAAACTGCAGTGCTTTGTCTACCAGTTTGATGTTCAAGAAATTACAATCACTGTAGAATTTGTGTCATAAAGAAGTTAAGAGTTAATCGTTTAATCGACTGAGTTATAGGACTTTATGATTTAAATGGTATTTGGCCCAAAAATTTAATTGCGATTAGAACCAAACATTATTTCAAATAATGGTTTAAAAATTCAATTGATTTGACTAATTTACATATGGTAAAGCATATACTATTACATTATTTTAACAGTATTTTGAGAACGTACTCTTTAATACATTGTTGATAAAGTTATTATTTCTCTAATGTTACATATGTATTGTGAATAATTTTAATGGTTATTGTTCACATGGACTGTTTATCACAAACAAAAACATCACTTTACTCAATCATCAAAATAATCGGCGTATAACTCGATTAATCATCAAAAATGAGTGAAAGCTCTATACAAGACTAAAATGAACATGATGATGATTAATTTCTTATTACAACATACTGTTGATAGTAACAAGAATGAAAATGGCAATATAGGATGAAATATTGATCGATATTAAAATCCTTAAGTCTTACAGCTCACCTCTTCTTAATAAGGTTTAATGTCAGGATCCATCAATATGAGCAGTAGTAAGTGTTAAACTTGCTTTAGCAAACACCAGCAATTATCGCTCATCAACAATACATATAATATCATATTGTTGCATACAGACAACAGATGTCTCATTCGATTGCATGTGGATTGCACATACACAGACGTGTTTCCTTCAACATAAATGTGTGCCGTCGTAGCGTGGATTCGGTCCCTGAAGGCCAATTAGAGCATACCGTGGGAGGAGAGATGAAAAGCTGTTGTCTCTCCATACTTGTGTGTTTTTCTGTGTGTGTGTGTGTGTGTGTGTGTTTGTACACATTCACAGGCATTCATTTTGGCTGCTTAGCTGTGAAAAGGCCCCATTCACCATATTAACTCAATTATCGGCAAAAGTATACACACATTCCTCCCCTGCCTCTTCGCGCTGAAGACTTTGTTCAGAAACGGGACAGAATGAAGTCTTCAAAAGTCCTCATCATCAGCTTTCATTAATGAATTAATAGTCTGAAGTGAGCTCAGTTCAGGAACACTGCTGCATATGCAGCAGACTGTTAAAGAGCACTATAATTAACATTTTAAAATGTTTTACAACAGCAGTACTATTTTAGTTATTTTGCTTCAGGGAATGAAATCACTTTTTTTAATAATCCAAAAGCATCCTTGGCACTTGAGTCTTTAAAATTGATGCTTTTCCATGTTTAAAGGCAAGTGAAGCTTCTTTCTTTTTTCCTGAAGCCACATAAGGAATGAGTCATCAAGTTTTTGATTTGATATTTACTCCGCATTGTGTCTTTGCAAAACTGTTTACTGTTGTTGTTTTTTTTTTGTTTTTTTTTTATGGCGCATAAAATCAGGCAGAATTTTCACTCTGCTCTTTGGATGCTCACCAGGGTCTTTCAAGCTCCAAAAAGGACAACATCTTAAAAGCACCAAAAATGTAGTTTTTGCTGTTCTTTTAATCAAAGAATTTAACCATGGGTTGCTCTGTGGGGGTCGTCCCTGCAAGTCATTTTTGATCAAAGTCTCAATTAGTGCATGCTCATATACACATACAAGAGAAATCAGCATGAGTTTTGCATTTGAGAGTGCCAACTGCTGAGAACTATCAGATATACTCACATAAATATCCTAAATTATGCTATTTCATCTTGTAACTACAATGATAGAAGACTGCCTTAAAGAAGTTAAAAGTTTAGATTCTTGCACACACTTTCCCCTCATAATTTTGAAAATCTAATGGAATTGTTGAAAAGTAAACATTTAAGCATATTTTATTATGTAAATAAATTGCAAAACCAATGTTACTCAAGTACCCAGAGTCGCTTAGCACTTTTCCAATATTAATGCAGGTCTTACTGTAGCTCTTTCCTGATCATAACTCTTCTTTTTCCATTGATAGTCCTTTGGTAATGTTTCAAAGATTTCATTTTGCTTTTTTTTTTTTTTGCAAATACCCTACTTGCAAACTTTATCGTCTCATGAACATAAACAACACCTATTGCTGATTGGCTACAAGAGTAGGGCTCTGATTGGTCCAGTCCACTTTTTTTCTTAATTTTTCACAGCCACGACTACTATATATATATATACAAACTTTTTTTCCAGCATGTTAGCAAACATAAAAAAAAATGGTTGCAGATTTAAATTGACTTTTTTTTTTTTAGAAATCACTTACTATACCTTTAAAGAAAGAGTTCAATTAAAAATGATAAATTATCATTTATTCACCCTCATATAGTCCCAAACCCATAAGGATTTGTTTACCATGAAGATGTTTTTCCATTGTGAAATCTGAGCTGTTTCTGTCCCTACATTGAAAGACCATTCCAATAAAGGTGCTTTTCATAAGGTTCATAAAGCCATCATAAAATGAATCCATTTAAATCAAGCGGCGTAATCCAACAACCATACACAGAGATCACTTAACATGAATAATAGGACCATGAACTATAAAAACAGTCATAAGTAACATAGGGATATTGGTAGCAATAGCCAACAATACATTGTATGGGTCAAAACGATTTTTCTTTTATGCCAATATTTTAAGTAAAGATCATGTTCCATAATGATATTTATACATTTCCTACTTTAAATATGTAAAAATGTAATATTTGATTATGAATATGCAAACTGCAATGAACTTCATTTGGACAATTATGAATGCAATTTTCTCAGTATTTAGATTCATGTTTAATTTTATTTATTTTAAACTCTTTTAGATTGCAGACTTTAAAATAGTTCTAACAAATTATACAGTACATGAATGGAAAGCTTAATTATTTAGATTTCTAATGAAGAAAAATGACCCCTTATGACTGGTTTTGTAGTACAGGGTCACAATAGGAAACTAAAGCATGTCTGTGTTATGGTCAGACACAAACCTTATTGGTTCTTTCTCATTTTGTTTACCTTATTTAATTAGCTCCATGTATGCTTCGGTCACCGAGTATGTGAATAAATACATAAATGAAATGGATCATATTAATTACTTTTCCATTGTATCTATGAACTTTTTAGATCTTTAAAGTTCTAATAGAATGTAATTTCAATAGAGGAACATTTGTGTTTCCAAGATAAACAAAGGCTTATGGGCTTGGAATGACATTGGGTTGAGTAAATGATGGCAGATTTTTTTTTTTTTTACCTCTCTCTAATCATCATACAGAAGTGTGTTGTTCTGTTCTTCTCTGTGTCAAATTTGTATGAAAGATTGTGTTTTTAGAACATTGGTGTTAATGGATTTCCTCGAGCTTCATAAGCCTTCACCTATCTGCACATTGTACAGTTCCTCCAACTGCTTTCAGCGAATTTTCAAGACCTTAGGTCGCCACTTAACGCCATGGCAACAGGCCTGGAGGGACTATTTTACATTCAATCTCCTCAGCTGGTGAATATTATGGGCTGTGAAAAAACGCACAGAAGAGGCCCATTATTGCACTCTTAATGTATCCATCAGAACTCTTTGAACAGCCCAGCGTGATTTTAAAGGCTTATAGAGCCAGAGAAAGAGTATGCTACTCTCCTGATCTGATTTAATTACCACTGCCCAAGTCTTGGGTCCGTTCTCCATGGAAACAAACATCGAATGAAGTGAATGCCGATTAAAAAGGATTTGGATTTGTGATGTCCCACGGGATGAGTTTACAAGATCCTTCCACTCGTTTACTCGCTAATGATGATTTCACTAGCATGTGTATGAATGGCACATTTATTTATTAAGTTAATGAGGCAGAATTAATTTGCCTGTTGACTGCTTTATGCAGGTGCTAGCGAGCAACGCTCTCCAAATCTGAGGTTCGTCAGAAATGTGCGCTTGTATTTTGTTCCAATGGTTAAATAAAGATGAATGAGAAATGCCACTCTCATCACTCCTTAGTTACTTTGTAATTGTCGTTAAATGGTGACTTTTTGCCCTTACTGTAAATGAGTGCGGCTGCATTTCTCATGCATGCTGTAATTGATGTAGCACTGCCGCTGCGTCCGGGGGCTTCTGGGTAAATGGATGGTCTTTGAATAGGGCTGGCTTCTTTTTATGTCCTCCCAGAACAGACCTGTGATGGATTAAAGACGGTGAACGACTGTTGAGATGATGGATGATGAGGTGCATGGACTTCCTCCCTCTCATATGGGCCTCTCGTTTTCTCTCTGGATTCTCTGCGTTGCACTTCTGCAAAGTTTTGTTTCTTCCAAAACACAGTAAGAACAAAACAGTGCTGTTGTTTAATGGTTAAGTGATGATCACTCAGAATACAGAGATTACTTGAAGTGCATCCATTTTATTAGATTTTGACTTGTTTTGTCGTCTGCCGGTAAATTATGCCTGAAAGTACTCCCTTATTCATGTTTATGTGATGTTGTGGAATGCAGATCAGCTTAGCTTCCTCTCCGTTGTTTTATTTAATCTTCGTTTTGCTTGTTACAAATCACGCTGTGGTTTGAGAGGAACAATCATTTGTCCTACATTAAACTCTCATGAGAGCAGTGTCAATAATCCTGACTTTCCTAGCTGTTTGGGTTAATTATGGAAGTTTTATGTTTTCAGGGCTAGAGATTAATTGGTTTATGATGAGCAGTGTTAAGCTTGAAAGTTTTACACTCTTAAATTGCTCATAAATTAATAAGCGCTGGCAGCGTGTCAAGCGTGATTGGAGTCTGTTTTCCTACAGTCGCTTCTTGGAGCCGTTTATGCAGTTATGTTTTTGTTGCTATACACCATACATGCACTAAAAGCTACTAATATAGTAGGTTTGGGATTGTTAAGATCAGGAAGTTTTTGTAAGCAATCTCTTTTGCTCACCACATCTGCATTTATTTGATGACAAGTACAGTAAAACCGATATATGGTGGAATATTATTACAGTTAATAAAATGTGATTTATTCCTGAATTTTTACCATCATTACTCCAGTCTTCATTGTCACGTGATCCTTCAGAAATCATTCTAATACAATTATTTGCTGTTCAAGAAACATTTGATCTGATGTTTCATGATTGTTTTGATGAATAGAATGTTCAAAAGAGCAGCATTTATTTGAAATATAAATATTTTGTGACATTATAAATGTCTTTTCTGTTATTGTTGATCAATTCAACATTTTCTTTATGAATAAAATTATTCTTTTTATTTTTTTTAATAATCATATTTTTACCCAAAATGGGTGAATTTGAAAAGAAGTGCAGTATATTGTCATCACATTCACAGGACAGGAATAAAAGGGATAGAGCTATAATTGAAAGTGCCATTGCTTATCTGAAAATCTTATCTGTGTGCTTACAATTTCTTTACCTGCGTCCTCTTTCCACCAGCATGTTATGTTAAAAAAAACTAAACTAACGTGAAACATTAACTGGCCTAAAACATTCATGCTGTCCTTTTCCTGCATTGAAAGCACTGCTGTTTCTCATTATTGTCCATCTGAACTCTGACTGTGTGGTTTAATTAATTACAAGTTAATGGAGCCATCTTAAAATCACTGAGCCTTAAATCTGTTACATAGAGCTGCCAGTGCCATCAGCTTCAGGTCAGTCCATGAGACTCGCTGTGTGCTGTGGTGCTTTAATTCAGACTGTACAGTAGTCTACAGTAGTCTGCTGTTTAAAGACCAGCTGACTCAGAATGTGGATTTAAAGGACCAAATTACATAGTTGAATAATTTTCTTGTGTTTATATATATATATATATATATATATATATATATGTATATATATACATCTTGTTCACACAGTTGCGTATGGGAACATATCAAAAATAATCATCTGCATGTGTCATCAATATATGATTAATTTGGATTGTTTTTTCAACTTTCAAGAATTTAAAGTGGTCCTATGACAAAACTAAGAATAACATTTTTGGTGTAATGCCTTTTTTTTACGTGGTTTCAATTATCCTGACCATGCTGACTTTTACAGAGCTCATCGTTTTAAAAAGATTGGTGTGCTCTGATTGGCCAGCTATGCTGTGTGTTGTGATTTGCTGAATACCTCAAGAACGTGAAGGAAATGTTAATATGTTACCATATTTGGAAATAAAGATTATCCACGACATGACAGCAGCGGCAAGTATACTACAGCAAGAATATAAGTTATGCATTCTTTCTTTGCGTAAACATTTGGGTGGTGTTATGCAAATTTTCCAACACAGTGATGTAGATCTGTGGGTTGTGTTTAAACGAGGCGTTTTAGAAAGGAGTGGACAAGAATTCAATTTCAATTAAAAATATCTCTTTGGATTTTTAGACTTAAGTCTTTACAACTTATAGTTCACGCATAAAGTATATGCGTGAACAACTTTTAACACTCCAAAGAAAAAAAAAATACATGAAAGAGCATCATAAAACCTTTTTATTTTATATGCTTTAGGCGTCAGTAAGAACATTAAGAGATTAATACTTTTATTTAGGGCTGGGCGATTTGGCCAAACCATCTCGATTAATTGAACATTTTGACTCGATTACGATTAATGAACGATTATTTTATTTATTTATTTTGCCCTCATAATTCACTGACAAATCTTGTACAGTAAATATGCTCACATATTACAAGTGATAGATTTTTGAATGAAGGGTGCATTACTTGATTTTAAAATAATTGAAAGAAACACACACTACCATCTATCTATCTACAATCTATGATTATTTATTAAACATCAATGTTGAACAACTGAAATTAAAGCACACATTGCCTAAAACTAACAGTCACTTTGTTCTTATAAAAAATAATTAACTAAATTATTTTTAATGTTTTTCTTAAGTAAAAAATAAGCAGTATCACTTCCAAATAAAATAACTCTTGTATATCCTGTAAATAATATTTTAAACAGTGCATTTCTTGCATCTTCTGTAAGCAAATATTTTAATGTGCAATGTTTCAATGTAAACAACAGATTGCTGTAATGAAAATAGAACTCTCCTAAACAGTTGCATGAGGTGTTCTTTGTGATCTTGTCATGTCATTATATGAACATGAATTTTAAAATTGAAGTTCTTACTAAGAAACACAAGCATGTTAAACTTTTTAGGTTATGTGTGGCAGCGGAGGAAAGATGTGATCGCGACAGCACAGTGTTTCTACTGTCGAGAGTTTTAACGAAGTGTTTAAACCCTCTTCGCTTCACTGTAGCCAAGGGAGTCATATCCTTTGCGGTGTACAGAGACTGGAGGCGCCTGGCAGAAGCCCCTCCCATGACGTGAGTTCATGCTTGCACTTTCACGCGCGAATAAACTCAAAGGGCCGGTTTCCCGGATAGGAATTAGATTAAGCCAGGACTAGACCTTTGCTAATTTAGGACATTTAACAATGTTTAGAAACATGTCTTACAAAAATGTATTATTTGTGAGCATTTTAAGAACAAACAATGGCAATGATGTACTTTAAGATATCTCAGTGCAAGCCTTTAACAGTTTAGACAGCTCTTAACATTTATTTAAATCTAGGACTAGTTTTAAACCCTGTTCGGGAAACTGCCCCAATACGTTCAAGCGTCCAACTACACGTGAAAAGCATAATTTATTTGCGCAAGTCGCATCTGGTGTGAACGAAGGGTGATGTCATAGATATCTATACTGACTAGATAGGCCCTTTGACGCTGCTGTCCATAGGAATGATGCGTCAATGCGGCCGCCATCTTGAGTCGGGGGAAACCACGTCTACACTGCATTAGTTAACATTGGCAGAGAACTATCAACGATTAAAATCACCTTAATTTGCTTAATTTTCAAGCCGTTTGTTTATTATAAATGTCAGACATATATTTATGATAGAACATAGATTAATTAATTATTTTACTTAATAGGTAAAATAATTAATTAATCTATGTTCTATCATAAATATGTGATATATCATATACAATACAATACAATACAATGCAATACTTAGACACACCTACATAACTAATTAATTTATTCTACAATGCACAAAACAAAAAACGAAAATGACAGCTGCACAGTACGGTGCAGTCTTTTGGCTCAAACCCCTCTTTTCTGAGTGCTATTGCCCATGACTGACGCCTCTGTTTATCACTTGGGAATCTACAAACAAAACAAATCCACAGCAACAAGTCCATAGCATTTTTGTAGTGTACTTCAAGGGAAATAGCCACGTGATAGCAGTGTAAATGGGCATTCATTAACCAGGGAGGACGACAGCAATAACTAACCATAGCAATAAAAGCGTCCACACTGACCATCAACAAACAAAGTCTGTGATGTGTGATGGGGTGAAGTGAAGTAAACTTTAACGGACACTGTGTAGGGACCATGTCGATTGGGAACACAGCTCAGGAACACAGGATTGAGAACCACTGCTTTAAACCATTTTTCAGTTCAAGTTCACATCATTTAACCTCCAAGCCTGAATGAATGCCTCTTTTGTGGCTTTCAAAGGATAGTACGTTTCTGTCATCGTTCACTCACCTGTATGATTTCCTTTCTTCAGTTTCCCATGAATCAATACAGTTTTGGAATGACATATGGGCAAGAAATGATGTTGTGCTTTTGTTCTTTCTATATTTTCTTACACTTTCTCTTTTGTCTTTCCTCATCACTGCGCTTTTCCCTTAAGTTGCCTTTCTTTCTCTTGACTGTGAGGGCTTTGTCCTGTTTAAATCTTTCAGGTGCATTCAGAGGGAACAAACTCGGAGCCGGCCGAGTTTCTGCAGTCACATCCTCCTCCCACAAGCCCATTCTATCATTCTCGCAGCCTTTGTGCTTATGTAATCTGTTTCTTGTAGACAGTGAGAGACTGAGGGTGTGAGACAGAATGTAAGAAATAGGGATATTCATTCATTTGTTCTGTTTTGCCGCTACGCCACTAGCGACAAGTCTATTTGCGGTTTGAGAAAAAGCCGCTGGTTTTCCAGCCTGACAGCACTATATTCCCGACAGAGAGGGTGCTTTCTTTTGAGGCGTCTCAAGCATGCATATTATTTTCAGACGTGTGCTGTGAGGTGTTGTTGAGTCAGCGGGGTCACAGACAGCTGTCGCTGGGTGAGTGTTGAGCCGTTGTCAGAAAACTCTCCAGAGAAATCAACAACACAGCATTTCTTTGTAGTCTGAAGATGAGGCTTCATGTAAACGTTTGGTTTTACCTCTGGTCAGTTGTGATTTTTGTGGTGTTGTCAGCATTTGCGATACAAATCGTTGTAAAGCAGCTTTACAGGAAATTTAAGTTTCTACAATATGTTTATATATTGTAGAAACTTCATATATTTAAGTTTAGTAACTTAGGGTCAGCATCCTCTGAGGTCCTCTAAGAGGGTTGACATCATCGTTTCTCAGGTGTTCAGTCATCTCAGATCATTTATGGGTTGGATTTAGCCTGAAGCTTGTAAAATTCCTAGTTAATGTTAATCCTGTGGCAGAAACAGAAGCAAAGAGAGACATAATTAGCTGCTGTTCCATCCAAGAAAAAACTGTTTGTTCAGCCCAAGATAAATAATAATGATGTTTAATAAGATAATAACTGTAGTACAAATATTATGAGATGCATTATTTGAATGCTTGCCTACAAGGATGAGTCTTTAGTCTAGTGTGTCTGAACCCTGAACGTTATCAGGAAGGCTATTCCAGAATTTGGGGGCAAAATGAGAAAAAGCCTTACCTCCTTAAGTGGATTTTGCTATGCAAGGTACTAGTGATGCGCAGGTCGTCTTATAACCCGTGGGTCGGGGGGGGGGGTTAAGAAATTGTCGCTTTATTTGCGGGGCGGGTCATTAAAAACAAAATTAAATTAAAAAGTCCCTGTATGTTGCATGCAATTCCCTATAGCCTATATTAAATATTTTGCCTATCTATTTTCATATTTTATTAAGTTGTTTGATAAGGTTACGTCACGTGACAAGTCACGAAAGTGCCGAGCTGCAACCGCTGCCAGCCACAAGCGCATCAAACGAGCGCACATTCAGCTCTGCTGGCCTGTGCTGGAGTCCAGGCGAAATAAATTAATCCCAGGTACAGTGGATGCCTTTCTTTTTTTGCACAGCCAACGTAAAACGCTAAACGAACATTTGTGATAAATGAAAAAAAAATGTCAGTGGTTATTTAGTGTAGGCTATAAACTGTAGGTCTGCCCTATACAAATTTTAAATAAAGAATTGTTTAGCCTAGATTACAAAATTAAATTAAAATGTGTATCATTATCTTATTATTAATATGACCTGAATTATCGTTCATATTCATAATGTTTACATTATGATTACATTTTTGTTATCGCCAGTTTACAGGGTGACGTTTTCAAGCACTTTCAGGCTGAAATAAATGGGGTGGGTTGTAAAAATAGATAGTTGTGCGGGGCGGGGGCGGGCCAAATAATTTCATAAAAGCGGGAGCCGCGGGTTGGAAAAATACCCGACCCGCGCATCACTACAAGGTACTACCAAAAGTCCAGTTTTGTGATCTTAGAGATTGGGTTGGATTGTACCGTGGTATGCAGGAGCTAAACCGTTAAGGGCCTTATAGGCAAGTAATAATATCTTGTAACTGATACGGAACTTAATAGGCAGCCAGTGCAGAGACTGTAAAATTGGGGTAATATGATCATGTTTTCTTGTCCTGGTAAAGACTCTAGCAGCTGCATTTTGTAGCATCTGTAGCTTGTTTATTGAAAATTCAGGGCAGCCAGCTAGCAGGTCATTACAATAACCCAGTCTAGAGGTCATAAATCAATTTACTTTTTGTTTTTGTGCAAAACAAACTAATAATTAAAAACCATTCTCTAACTACATCTGTGATTTTATAGTGCGTTCGTTCACATTTTAAGCAGTCTAATGTATGGGAATGGATATTATGATTTTACATTTGTATTTTTATTTAATTGTGTAAATAGTGTTTGGCTATCAATGTAGTTTTATTGGGGTGCAAGTTGATTTTTTTTATTTTTTATTTGTGTTTAGTTTTGGTGTAGTTTTAGTTTTCATTTTTACTCATCCTACAAAACGTGCATTCAAACTAAAAAAAACAAAAACAAAACTAAGCTTTCCAAACGTATTAATTTGCATTTGAGGCCATGTAATTTTAAAGACTACCTTGTAGCAATAGTGATTTGAAAATATGGCAGTAGAGATTAAAAATATATAATTTTTATGTAATTCTAATTCATGTTAAAACCTAATTTCTCTTTATGTATTGTTTAAATGTTTTTTTAATGAAGTTATTTTTGTTGGCTAGTGTTCACTTTCTTAATAGATGTTAATCTTGATGAGGAGATCTCATGTACACTTTGTGTTATTCCTAAATTCAGATTCTTATTTATTCCCTGAGTTAAATCTGACTTTAAATAACAAAGAAAGAAATTGGAATGACTGCTTTGGTCTGTTGGTGTGTTGTTACGAATCACAGTGAACTTGCATGATAGCTCTGCTCAAAGAGCTTCCAGAACTTTAAGAGACAAACTTCCTGTTTGTATTTCTTCTAATTATCCTATAGGTGCATGTACACCAACAAAAATGATGTGAACAGAACACCGAGCCTCATTTCCCCCGTCACTCAGTCCATAAATATCACACAATCTGCTCCATTGTCAGGTTAACTTTCTTTCCTAATATTTTCCATTTTCTGTCCTTCCATTGCTTTTATGTTTTATTCATGTCGTCGGACTGGTTCTTTGTCAGCAGGTGGTAATGGATTCATCATTACACTAAATGTGAGACATGCATACTGTCCAGTGATCAAAGCAGCTGTCTGTACTGTCAGCACATCTAATGACAGCTGGAGCTTATTTAGCTCCGGCAGAGCATTATTATGTCTGACTTTTTCAAAACTTGCTTACAAGGTAGTTGTGTGTGTTTGTCAGTGTCAATTTGATTGGCTTTCATGTATGTGAAGAGAATGTTCCTTCACATGTTACTGCAGTCTGCGTTAAAGGAATAGGCGCAAATGAAAGCGTATTCAGTCCTTTCAAACCTGTATTGATTTCGTTCTACCATCAAACACAAAAGCACCATAAAAGTAGCATAAATGTTACTTTTATTTGTGCTCTTTATTTCAAATCTTCTGATGTCAAGTCATGGCTTGACATCAGACAAGCAGAAGTTAAAAGTGAAAGAACAACAGTGGAAGATTTTTAACAAATAATGACTTGTATTTAAGTCTGTTCCTCACAAAAAAGGTGTTATATGACTTCAGAAGAATTAATAATGCTTACTATTCATCATATGATTTCTATGTATGGAAAAAAAAAAAAGTTAAATATTCCCTGAAGTTCAGGGTGGGTAAGCTCACCTCTTTTATTTACTTGATCATAAATGCTGTAAAAACTGTTATTTTGTTTCAAATAACAGTTTTCCATCTGAATATATTTTAAAATGTAGTTTATTCCTGTGAGCAAAGTTCTAATATAATGATTTGCTGCTCAAGTGACATTTTGAAATCATCATCAATCATCATTTTATCAGTATTGAAAACATTTGTGATGCTTTTGTTGAATGGTAATGCTTTGAAGAATGGACAGTTCAAAAGAAGAGCCTTTGTAGCTCTGTAAATGTCTTTATCATCATGTTAAATCAATGTAATTTAAAAAAGTATAATAATTCATTTATTTGATTTACTAAGCCCAAAACTTTTTGGAAGTGTGTGTTTTTCTAAGCAGAGAAGTGATTAATGGACTCAATCTTTTAATTAATTAGCATTAAACCAAATTCTTTGCCCGATCAGTAGGGCCTCATATTTAAACTGAATCTTCTGTTTAGAGTTTTCTTATGGGAGCAGTATTCATGCACAGCGACTGTGAGCAGGATGGTGTGTTGCATCATCTTACTGTCAGAAGCACTTTAACAGAAATACAGATTTATGAGAGAAGATGTGCTCTCTTCAGTGCCCTGACCATTTTTTTTCTATATAAGTCTGTTTTGTAAAAGGGGAGCTATCAGAAGTGCAGTTCTACTGCAAGCATGACATTTGCATTTTGGTATTTGTGTTATTAATGGTATTCATTGAATCCTTTACTAATCCATCCATCAGCAGCAAGAAAATTCAGAAAATATTATTCTACCTCAGGAAGTCAAACTATTTGCCTGTTCTGTAAAGTTTGACAATAAAATAATTAATTTATACCAAGCTACAGTATGTTTTTAGGGTTGTGATCACCATCTTGGGCTTTGTGATAATTAAATAATTTGATTTTATGATAATGAAATGCCTGAATACCAATTAGAAATTCTGGGGTTGGAAGGTCATTATTTTTAAGTACTACAAATATATACAGGGTGGGCCATTTATATGGATACACCTTCATAAAATGGGAATGGTTGGTGATATTAACTTCCTGTTTGTGGCACATTAGTATATGTGAGGGGGGACACTTTTCAAGATGGATGGTGACCATGGTGGCCATTTTATGATTTATTTATTAAGGTGTATCTATATAAATGGCCCACCCTGTATGCATACATACAATGGAATGGGATTACTTACTTGCCTAATATGGCATTCCATTTGTGCCAAAATATTGTACAGGACTGTCATTTCTGTCGGCACAAACATAACAGCAATGTTTTTTTCTATTCTGACTCGTTTCTGTTTTAATTAAAAACCAAAAATTTCCCCACTTTTACTCAACTCACTAATGAAATTGTGAAATTAAGGAAGTGATATCTCTATTGGACCCTTTCTACAGCATGATAGGATGACTATGGTGTAGAATTTTTTCAATTACTATTTAATTTCACGTAATTAACATATTGTATTAAAAGTGATATTATGAAGTGGTTTTACAACTGCTTCTGTACAAGTAATGTTAATTAAGGGGGTTTTTATTATATCACAACTAGCTTTTCAGTTAATATTATGATAAATAATAGTTAGCTGAACATTTATAGCTCTCACTCCAAAGAACATGAGATTTTGTTATTTTTTACAAATTGTTATTATTTCTCTCAAGCAAGCATACTTAGCCACCAGTTTGTTCCTATTCTCAGAAAGTTAGGATGGCATTTTTTTTGTTTTGCGGTGCTCCAGCCTCCCAGCACTGATCTCCTCTGCTGGTGCCTGTCAGACGCAGGTGGAGATGGTGACATGCGAACCATGACAGAGAGCTGCAACCAATCACTGTCAACAACACTCAACACTGCCATGCGTAACCCTGGCAACCAGACCGCTTTGAACCAATGAGCTTTTCTCCCCAAACTTCTTTGACTAACGAGCATCACTGACCGACGCCTCTGTGTTTCTATCTTTAGGGGCCACAAAAGAAAGCTGGAGGAGGCCAGAGGAGACAACGATGATGATGGCGGATCCAGTAAAGACTCCAATGAGGATGAGGAAGGCAGCAGCTCAGAGGCTGATGAGATGGCTGCTGCGCTGGAGGCGGAGCTAAATGACTTCATGTGAGCTGATTGGACAACGGTGCATATGAACTATTCTGCGTTCTCGTAAGGTACCAGAGACGAAACATGTGTTCGTGTCGCTGTTATACAGCGCAAGTAAATGTGTGTGTGTGTGTGTGTGTGTGTG
>JAUMHI010000064.1:3191241-3212149 GCA_032359435.1 Enteromius unitaeniatus
CTGCTCGCTTACTGGTGTGTTTGGGGTCATTGTCTTGTTGAAACACCCATTTCAAGGGCATTTCCTCTTTAGCATAATGCATGATCCATGACCCCTGGTATGCAATAATAGACCGGATACCAGTAAGAGAAACAGCCCCATATCATGATGCTTGCACCACCATGCTTCAGTCTTCAGAGTGTACTGTGGCTTTAATTTAGTGTTTGGGGGCCAAAGACTTTGTCAGAGTTTGTCAGTCGACCCCTAAATACTGAATTAAAGCCACATTTGCTATTATTTTGAACACAACTGTATTTATATTTCTAACTAAAACATCTACAGAAGTCATCTTCCCATATGGTGAAAAAATTTATTGTTTTAGTGTCATTTATAGTTTTTGAATGTAGAAAATATAAACTATTTTATGTGCTTAAATCAGATGTTCCTCTGTGACACCTCAGATCTGATTTTATTTCAATCGTTTTCTGACTTAAATACAGGCAATACCTGAAATATTTTTTCTGTGAATTTCTGGCAACCACGGCTGCCATTTAACCATTTATTGTCCTGAAACATGTTGGTGAGTATCCTCTCATGGCGAGGGAATGTAGTTAACCAGAGAGAGGCAGTAAAAGAGTCTTTTGATTTAGTGTGAACTGAGAGCTTTTGCTCTGTCCACTCTCCTCTGATAGCTCTGATAGTGACCGAGCTCTGGGAGATGCCTTGTGTTTTTCTCTCATCTCTCCGTCATAGTCCTTTGCCAAACCAAATTACACACCAGCCACCTCTTCCTGAACCGATGGCTTTATTGCAGGGCTGCTGGACCACACAATATCCGTCTGAATGTCTTCATACAGTGTGTGCTAGATGGATGAACGCTTTCCATCTCAGGCACTGTTCAAGAAATGACCTTTTAAAATGGAGCAATATATGGAATTGAGTGTGATCAATTTTAATATTATATTAGCAGGCTTCTGTAGCTATAAATCATATATTTATTATATTATATATAATATAATATAATATGAACAAAACAACCACCTGCTGAAACAACCAGCATCTTTATACTGCATCTAAATCTGCTGTCTGGATGTGTTCTTGTATGATTCTTGGAGGTGTGTGGTTATGATCTGGAGCTGGATGTGTGTTTCATCATGGGACACAGGTGTGTTAGCACTGCTCAAGATGTCTCAGAAACAAGTGGTGCTGTTTGTAAATACATTTCGTTCAGTAGGAAGCACAGAGACATTACCCTATAAAGCATTCATTCTGCTGTGAAATCTACTGATTCTTATAAATCAAACATCACTTTTATATTGTTTGTAATATTTTAAGATGATCACAAGGTGTGCTTGATTTTCCAGAAAACATTTTAGGGAAATAAAATGTTGAAATGTAGTATCAAATATGAACATAGCTTTTGATCTCCATCATGCTTTTGAAAGAACTATAATCATACAACTAGACTTAAATATGTGACTCAGGACCACAAAACCAGTCAGAAGTGTACATTTTTAGAAATTGAGGTTTATACAGCGTCTGAAAGCTGAAGAAATAAGCTTTTAATTGATGTATGAGTTGCTATGATAGGGCAATATTTGGCTGATACACAACTATTAGAGTTTTGAAATGTTGAAATGAAGTTCTTTTCAATACTTGTTACTAATACAAAGTTATTTTTTGATATACAGTACTGGGCAAAAGTCTTAGGCCACTATTATTTTCACCAACAAAAATGGTTTTAAGTCTGTTGTTTCTATGTTTTGCGGTAGCGTGTCAGTTGGAAATATCAGTTTACTTTTCTAGACATTATTTTTGTCATTAACTATAATAATGCAGTGAGATTATGGTCCGCACAAGGAGTCTGACAACAGCCAATGCTCCTCACAGAGATCCAGAACAGAACAGAACAAACTGAGACAGACTCAATCCAGAAGAACTGTGGCAACGTCTCCAAGATGAAGAAGAAAAAAAACCTACCTAGAAAGCTACCTGAAAAACTATGGCCAAGTGTACCTCGGAAAAGAAGCTGTTTTACCAAAAGCTATAGTACCAAATATTTATTTGATTTAGTTATTTTATATTTATTTAATAGAAGTTAATTGATGAATTAAAATCTAGTTATGGCATTATTTTTGAAAGCATCCTCATTGTACAGCATTTTTACACAAGTGTCTAAAACAGTAAACAGTACTGTAGCTTTGCTATAGGCTTTTTTCCTTCATCTTGGAGACGTTGTTCTCCAGACGTCTGTCTCAGTTTGTTCTGTTACTTCATGTCATTCCAGACAGACTGATGATGATCAGATCAGATCTCTGTGTGGAGACTCCTTGTGCAGACTATAATCTCACTGTATTATTACAATTAATGGCACAAATAATGTTTGAGTAAACAGCAATTTCACACAAAACTATTGCATGACAAGCTGTATGGACCATTCATCCTGTACAGAAGAAATAAAATCTACCTCCTTTGGGTCCACATGATGGAGTAAATGACAGAATGAAAAAAAAAATCTTATCATCTCTCCATAACGGGTGAAGTATTGCTGTACATGACACCAAAGTAACATTTCAGCAGAGGATTAAACCCAGACTGACATTTCCTTACCAGCACAAGTATCTGACATCAGTAGGCAAAGCCAGAGACGACTAATCAATCATTCAGAAGATGGTTTCATTTTCATTTTAAAGATCTGTTTGTTTGATTCTGAGAGATCCTCTGCTTTGACTCCAGGGATTTGTGCAGTTATCGGCTTCCACACAACTGTTGATTCAGTCTGGCACAGCTGAAACCAGTCTTTGGTATCATTTGAAATTTGAAATCACTTATCTTTGCACATAAGGTCTCAAACAAATTTACATCAGATTTGTTATGTATTGCTCTTGGGACACGAGGACTGAACATTGGACTATAATTTATCATACAGACCTGGAGGTAATTGCTTTAGAAACTTTTTAAATGTGGCTACAGTTGATTGCATGATTACGTGATTGTCTTATAATGAATAAAATGAATGTGTTTCATAATATATTACCCAGTGTTTTGTATTTAGTGTCTTTTCAACCGCTGTTAAATATCTTGCTTCCAGCCAACACACAAAACTGTTGTGTCTAACTCATTTAAAGCAATAACACACAAGAATGTCAACAGAAATTACCTGAAATTTTGACTGATTGCAATAGCAATTAATGCAGAAATGTGCCATTCGTTTGTTAATATTGGTCTGAAATGAGCACGCATCCATTTATCTCAAATAAAATCACTCCATGACCAGTGGTTGGTCACTTTAAGCCAATAAACTGTGATATGAGAACTAGACTTTTTGCTGTGAGTCAAAAGTGTGTTGAGACTGGCTGGTGTTAACACGAGTGTCAGAGTGCATGTGGTTTCCAAATATAGCTTTACTTCCACAGTTTTACAAACATTAGAGCTTTTTCTTCTAAAAGGCTTTCAGGTTTTGTCACATGGCTTTCAGCAAACTCTAAATGTAACTAACTCAAAGAACTGGAGACATGTCTTTCTATAAATTGTCTTTCTAGCCACTCGACCACAGAGGCCTTGGTGTGTGCTTGCTTCCAATCACTCGTCTGTCAATTATCCTCCATGCTCACTTCATCCTCATACTGTCTGTCTACCATGTTTTTATCATTTTCTTACCACGGACTTCACAGTAGCCCTAACAAGGTGGTTTCAAGTTTTACTACTTTCTGTAACTTTTAAACTACTAACAAGTTCATCTTGAAGCTCCACATGCAGCTCTACCATCTTTACGATGACAGGACTCCTCTAACCTTCTGTTTAAACTCTGTTCTGTTATTTAATACATCAGTGTCATTAACTTTAGGGGATCTCTGAGCACTTTTTATTGTATGTTAAAGAAGCAGCTTGGGCATTTTGTGTTACACAGAAGAAGGCTCCCACTTTATATTAAGTGTCCCTAATACCTGTGTACTTCCATGATCCTTCAGAAATCATACATAATATAATGATTTGCAGCTCAAGAAAAATTTCCAACTATTACAAACGCTGAAAAAAACTCAGCAGCTTCGCTTTTTTGTATAGCAGTTACCGAAATGAAACCGTTTATGCATGTACATAACACGCTCTTGAGATGTGTATGTGGCTTAAAGTGCACCTATTATGGGTTATGAAAGTAAATATTTAGGTGACAACAGGTTCACATGCATGCACATTCATTGTCTTATAATATGCCTTTATTTTGACCTTACTTGCTCAGTGATTCCCAAACGATTCGTTCAGTGATTCATTTTTCCAAACCCCTTCTTTGTGTGAAACTAATCTGTGGTGATTGGTTGATTTATTCTCATTTTCATCTGTTCATGCCTGTAATGTCTGATAAAGCTATGTTTGTGAGCTCAGTGCTGCTTTGTGTACAGCGTTACCGGTAAAAGGGCCATTTTATCTGCTCCGAAAGCGGGACCAAGTGGTGAAGAATCAATTTGCATTTTCTTTCAGACCAACAAGAGTGCGGGCAATATCTCATGTTAAAATGCACGTAGCAAGTGAGACATGGTTTAATTTCCACAAAAGTTATCAAAACATTGCACACCTTAACATCGCCATGAGTTTTGGTACCTGTATGACCCATGGGAATCATTTTTGTAATTTAACGTAGCAGAAATATACCTATAGATCACGCTCTCACATCACGCTGACAGATAGTTTTGGAGCCAAGAAAGCTGCAGGAGCAGAGATTGAAATCTGTTCGGCTCTGGCACGCTCTTGTCCTGCTGTCAGAAACTCTGGACTCCTCCAGCTGGTGCACTTTGTTCCTCATAATACTCTCTTGATAGAGTCTTCAGAGATTCTTGATGGTACTTTTTCAGGACTCAAGCTTGTGAATCTCTAAAACAGGTTAACATTTTATAAAACGCTTAAATTAAAGCAGCACTCCAGTGAGAATTACCAAAGAAAGCTGCTCTTTCAAATCAGTTTCTGCTTTCAGAGAGACTTGTACTCTTCTCTTTGATTTTACTTTATTTTTAGCATCTTTTTAGTCACTCCTAATAAAGAGGTATTTCTTTTCTTTCAAACGGGTTTCCCAAATACTTCCTGTTAGCCAACCCCATGTTTAGATATTTATCTTTGATATGCCCAATCCTTGCATAAGCACTTTAACGCTTCATGAAAGGGTTTTATTGAAGAAAAGTTACTATCCTAACTGTTGAGCCAAAAAAAAAGAGAGAAAGAGCAAAGACACACAGTAGAGTTAACAGTAGTGTTAACCTGTTCAATCAGGCTTGTCTAATGAGCACATGTTTCATTTTCTGTGCCTAATGTGATGGAATAATAGTTCTGCACAGTGTCACATCAAGACAAATGACATAAGAACAGATCCTGGGGTTTTAACTTGGAAGTGCTTCTGATTTTGCACAATACCAGTGTCTGAGGATGAGACAAAAATGAGAACAACCTGAAATTAAACTGTCATCTAACGGGGGATTTAGCCTTATCACTCATTACAATGTTGTAACGGTGTAATAACAATATAATACACAATCATTTCATTTTGAATTATTTTTTGTGGGTGTAGAAAAAAAATACTCCATGCTACTTTTTATATTTCATCTGTTGAGCAAAAAGCTAAAGTGACTCATTCACTGTGTGACTTATACCGTGTCAATCACTCCACATTTCCATCCAGAACCTTCTCAATTTAGCTCCATCAAGACGTCTGGGAAAGAGCGGAAATCAGTTGTCAGCTCACCCTCAAGACCTCAGACAAAAGACTACGAAACAGTCTCATGAAAGCACTCAAGCACCGAGTCATTATGAATATGACATTTCCCAAGAGTAGAATGAAAAGGAGTGAAGCAATATCACATAGCGTGGCCTAAATGGCCATTGTGTTGCGTTCCTGCATTATGCTGATAAATTGCACGTTAAAACATCTTTATCTAATAGTTTAGAGAATCTCATGCTGTGCTAATGTATGCAACCGAAAACGGAAATAAAGTGGGAAGGATTATATTTTTTGCTAGTGTTTGTCACCACAAAACTGAAAGAGCGTATATAATCATCATCATGGTCAAACAAACATCATGTGTGCTTTTGCATATTTATGTGTATGCACTTTTATTAGTATGTATTCACACACATATACAGTGGGTACAGAAAGTATTCAGACCCCCTTAAATTATATTGCAGCCATTTTCTAAAGTCATTTAAGTTCATTTTTTCCCTCATTAATGTACACACAGCAACCCGTATTTACAGAAAAACACAGAATTGTTGACATTTTTGCAGATTTATTAAAAACTGAAATATCACGTGGTCCTAAGTATTCAGACCCTTTGGTGTGACGCTCATATATTTAACTCAGGTGCTGTCCATTTCTTCTGATCATCCTTGAGATGGTTCTACACCTTCATTTGAGTCCAGCTGTGTTTGATTATACTGATCGGACTTGATTAGGAAAGACACACACCTGTCTTTAGACCTTACAGCTCACAGGGATATCCTGGACAAAAACATACTCTCGTCCGGTCGAATGATGCAATTGATCACGAGACACACAAGAACCAATGGCATTTCAATGGCAACGCTGAAGTAAGGATACTTGTAGCTGGATGTTTTAAATCGCACACAGACTGCAGCAGGAAGTACTGTATACGGAAGATGGAGACAGCGACCGCGTCTATTCCTCTCACAAATCAATAGTTTTGCCTCAAAAGATTAGGAATATTAATATTTTTCAACTAAATGATGACAGTGGTTGTATCTGCCTGCTATATCTTGTGTTTTATTGACAGATGCTAGGGGTAGGGGTAGGGGTACGTGCTCATAAATGTGTAAATAATATTTAAATAAAACTATGACTGTTTACATTGAAAAATCAAACCCTTACATAAATGCAAAATTACATACTACATAAAATGATAAACCAATATGACAACAACTCATTTCCATGTTTTGCCACAAAATTACGTTTATGTACGAAAAGCACATACTCTACCTCTCACACTCTCTACCCCTCAGAGATGCAGATATACAGGACATTTTTCTTTAGCGCTACTCTGGCAATTTTATCCATAACATCAATTTGAAAGCATCTTGACTTCTCAAAATCAAGGTAACAATGGATGGTGCTGTTTCGCAATTAGCTAACCACTTTTGAGAGATACACAGACTCGGAGTTGAATCACATGTTCTCTGTCTCTCTCACACACACACACAGCCTCTGTTACTAGGTATAAAATGACGTTTTGAAAGGCGTTGGATGAGATGCAGAAGAACTAATCCAACTTATAATAGTGCTTTAAGATAATAAAAAAACAAAACAGATGAATACTTTGAAATATATCATCTAATCCATGTCTTGAGGTGTAGGAACCATAGTACAAGTGGAATAACTGACTCCAGGCTTCACGGCATGGCCACATCTCCACCTCAGGTGTGCATTATTTTCCTTATTATTCAATGGAAATTATTCGTCATTAGTCGGCAATTATTCCTTAAATATAGATACCAATAAAAAAACATTTTAAAAGTGTATGTTTATCTTGCTTTTATCAAAAGTGATTTTTAAGATACAGATAATTAAGATAATGCATTTAAGATACAGTCCATATTTTATTAGTCCATGCTTTTCCTGAGAATTGAAGCTTTGACCTTATTGCCACGCTGTATTGTTTGAGCTACTAGAAGCAATCCACAGTGAAATGAACAGGCAACTATGCCCGGCACGTCTCACCTAGCAGCTCAGTCCAACAGGAAAACTAACCAATGATGGAGTTACATAAGAGCTAATTACTCATTAGTGCTCATTTAGGTAAAGTGCACTCTAATTATGGGCCTAATTTGATCATTTTCTGAGCAGACGCTGAATCAGAGATGTTCAGGGAGAGGGATGGAGGGACCAGAATCATGGAGAGTCCAATATATAACAGAAATTTGCACTCTTTTGACCACCTGCCAACCACCCAGGACACCCTTAGAAAGCATCCACAGTTCCTGAGCATCACGGCAAGGATAAGGGCAAGGACAAACATCATTTTCGAAAATTCCAAAATGTACATAGCACTGGCTCATCAATGTAAAAACAAAATAAGGTATTGCTATAGTGGATGGATGAAGCCCTGTCATCATGTCACCATTGTATTGTTCCAAACCTGAAAACTAAATTGAACACAAAAGATCAGGACTGATAAGACATTGTGCTTTCTACATTTCTCGACTTTGCTAGGTGAAATCGTAAGTTTGATACAAAGTTTAACTAGCTTGTTTCAACATGTCCCGTGTTAGGTTATTATGCGTCATATAAAAAAGCAACTGTTTTAGTGTTATCCACTTGTGTTGATAGTGACACATCTTAATATCCTTTCTCAAAATATCTTTTATATTCCACCAAAAAATCAGTTTTGGAACAACATGGGGGTGAGTATATGATGACGACAGGATTTTAACTTTTATTGAATTATTCCTTTAACAAAGATGAGCAAGGATATTGAAAATCAAGAAAATGACCCCGGTTATTTTGACCATCCTGGTTATTGATTCCAAGGTTAAAGTTGTTAAAATACAAAGCAGCCAAGTTTCGAGCCTTGTGCTCTGTAGCCCACCCACATGTCTGGTACTGTTTGTGTGCTGGATTGATGGTTTCATCCAGGAACTGCACTGTGACCGCTAACTACATCACTGGCTCTACATTTGTCAGTCCTCTTGATGGTTGGAAAAGCAATTGACATTAATTACAGTGTACAAGCATCATCTCCATGTATCTCCATGTTTGTGCCCATTTCTTCAAATAAATCTGAGGTTATATGAATTCCCCTGAAGTAAACATCAAACGGAGACACTTAATGTATGAATGCAAATGGAGTGCTGTTATTTGGGAACAAGACTGTCAGATCTTTCACGCAGAGGTCAGTTCGCTCCAACGGTTTAGATTGTGTCCTGAAGGCTGAAGACTCCATCCTACACACACACACACACACACATGAACTCAGGATTTTTGTGTTTCAGTGTAGATATTCACTGCAGGTTTCTCTGGGGTTGACACACAAATGAGACGATAAGCTCATTATAGCTGAAGTTCCCTTCGGCGCTGGACTTCAACTTCATAATCAGTTCAGCGGTGTGACAGGATTTTTAAAAGTTTTGCCTACATAGAGAGACAGACAGACAGTCAATTAAACAGCTAGAAACTCACAGTTCGCTCAAACAATTCACAACCAAAAAAAAAAATGACTGCCAAAATATACTATTTCTTATTATACAGAAATTTTGTAATTTTATTAAAAAAAGCTGTAATTATAGAATTTTCAGAAAATTGCATGTAATGTTATGTAATTATACATAATTTAGTGTAAATAGGAAATTTGTAACAAGGACTTTAAAAAGTGTTACCAAAAGTGCTACCAAATTTTTATTTTTATTAAGAAGTACTATTACAATATAAAAAGAAAGAAATCTGCATGTATTTTGTAATTATACATAATTTACTGTCATTACTATAATAAGTCCATGTAATGTGTAACAAGGACACTGTGTGTATATATATATATATATATATATATATATAATATCGTAATGTAATCTTCAGAAATATTCATTTGGTTGTTTATAACATATAGTACATAAATTATGCTGTTGTTGTTTAATTATAGTAAATACATGTAACATGAATTCTGTAAAGTAGCATTACCAAAAAAATTTACAATATATATAATTTTTTCTATTTTTCAATCTTAATGTAATCTAATAATATAAAATAGTCTTTAGAAATCTCCATGCAAATGCTTGTACTTGTGGGTACGTTATTGTCTTACTATAGTAAGAACATGTAACAAAGACACTGAAACGTACACCAAAATGTTTTACAAAATGTTTTTACATAAAATTCAATAATAACGTAATATTCTGAAACATTTACGTATTTGTTTAAGAGAATTTACTGTTATTACTATAGTATGTAATGTAACAAGGATCCTTTAAAATAAAGCATTACCAAAAATACTACCAAAATATGATATTTTTTTTAAATAAATGTAAACTTCAGAAAAACTTATGTAATAGTTTATATAGTTGTACATAGTTTACTGTTATTATATAGTATAGTATTATATAGTACGTTGAACACTGTAAAATAAAGTGTTACCAAAAAGTACTACCAAAATTGTTGTTTTTATTCATTTGCATAATTTTGCATAATTTACTGCCATTACTTTACAAATAACATGTAAAAGGATGGTGTAAGTGTTTAAACAAAAAAGATTTACCATGTTTTTTAAAAATAAAATATATACTATAAATATAAGTACAGTATGCATCTGTCTGACCATCCAGCATAAGATCTGTGTATTATTTATTAGTGACAGTCCTGTTGATTCAAAGCATTTGTGTTGGTAAAATGATGCATGTAGCTCACAGAGAGTGTTCAGAAGAGAAAACTTTTGACAAGCTGAGAGCAACTTAACAAGCACATGAGCTGCTGTAATACACATTAAAACTGCAAGACAACCTGTAACCAATGGTGGAGCGTTGTGATCAGACCATGAAGCACATGACAGCATAATGACAAAACACACTTCATCAGCTCCTCCACAGCTTCTCGCCCCCTTATAGGACAGCACATTACATTTAACTAACCACAGTGCTCATCAGAACGCAAGTTTTCATTATGTTGATGTAAATATGTAAGGTTAAAGTCCATAATTCTGACTTTTCTCACAACTATGAATTTCTATCTTGCAATTTTTACTTTTCTCACAATTACGAATTTCTATCATGCAATTTAACATTTTCACACAATTACGAATTTCTATCATGCAATTTAACATTTTCACACAATTGCGAATTTCTATCTTGCAATTTTTACTTTTCTCACAATTACGAATTTCTATCTCGCAAATTTTAATTTTCTCACAATTGCGAATTTCTATCTCGTAATTCTGACTTTTCTCACAACTATGAATTTCTATCTTGCAATTTTTACTTTTCTCACAATTATGAATTTCTATCATGCAATTTAACATTTTCACACAATTGCGAATTTCTATCTTGCAATTTTTACTTTTCTCACAATTACGAATTTCTAGCTCGCAAATTTAACTTTTCTCACAATTGCGAATTTCTATCTCGTAATTCTGTCTTTTCTCACAATTGCACATTTCTGTCTCGTAATTCTAACTTATCTCACAAATCTCACAATTCTGACTTTTTGTTTTGCAGTTATGAGTTTATATCTAACAATTCAGTGTTTTTTTTATAATTTAAATGCAATTCTAACTTAATTACATGCAGTTGTGAGTTTCTCGCAAACCTGAGAAATTAATGCTGGCAATTGTGTCATAGTTGTGAGATAAAAAAATAGCAATTACCTCAGTGGTGGAAACGGGCTTCCATACATGTTGCATGTATGGAAGTTGCAAGTTATTTATAATTAATAGAATGTCTACCAGAACTTAAACACATTGCCAAAAGTTATCAGAAAAGTTTAAACAAAAAGTGTAAGACAAGTTGGCAGGAACTATGTCACTGCTTCAAAATAGATTAAATATGTTTGTAATTGTAGATAAACAAAACATTGTAGTCAACATGTAAATGTAAATTGGATTTAATCACTGAACAATTCACAGCTCTGCCTCTGAATTGTTCTGTGCAGTCATAAACCTTGGCAATGTTTCTGTCAAACAAGACACGTTATTCATTTGTTTACTCCGAGTGCTATGGTTTATAGAAACACAATGTATGTCAGAAACTGCTTACATCCACACCAAAAGGCACATGTTTTCTGCTAATTCTGTGATTTTTTTGACAATTTTTGCTTGCACCGTAATAATAGATAAATCATTATCATTGGTAGTAGAGCTTGAAAACAATATGAATGTTCACAAATATAAATGTTAATCAAACCCTGGGTTCCTGCCACTGGCGTCGTCACATATCACTTCACTTTCAATGGAAACCCTCACTGTGAAGCATGATGTGCTTTGAGTTCACTTTAATTAAACAAGATTACAGTCCTGAAGAGAAGCAGCAGAATCAGTCACACATTTATATTGTACTCTGACAGTCAGAAACACACACTCATCCATCACTCTTCATTCCCACTCAGAAATCATTCACCATCAATAAGTGAGACTGTGTGTGGGCGATATACCAGTGAAAACTTCTAGAAATTTGTCTCGCATTTAGATAACTTTAAAGGAGATTTTCTCAGTATTTAAATTTAATTGCACCCTCAGATATTAAATAACAAACCGTATATCAATGGAAAGCTTATTTATTTAGCTTTGAGATGATGTATAAATCTGAGTTTCGAACATTTGACTGGTTTTGTGGTCAACAGTCACATATAGTATGCAAAAAACAGTAACTATCTAAGGCAGGTATTATGCATTAAATAGTAGGCAAAAATATCCGGATAACCTACTGTACTTTCGTCTGGATTCTGAAGTGTGCATTTGATGGATAATTTACTATCCCATGAGGCCATGGGAGAGGATTTATGAATGGCAGTGAAGCGACACTACTGACGTAAGTGGGTCATGTGACAGTAACAACAAGGCAGATCTAGTACATTGGAATTTTTATTTATACCACCAAACGTTTGGATACAGGCAAAGTGTGGTTTTGGATGATATCAGCACAAATCCTTTACATTAAAGTAATTTGATATTATTATTGAAGACCAGCAATAATAATTTTCATTTTGATTACATAATAATGGCAAAACATGTAACAGGATGTAACATGTAACATCCATAATAACAGGATGAAAAAGAATATGCAGTAAACAGAAAAACTGTTTTCTAAACCAGTGTGCTCATTATTAAGACAATACCTTCAAATATTATGATATGGCACACCAGTTTGCAATATCAAGCAGCAAAAGGAGCTGTTTTGTATATGCTTAGAATAGCTGAATCAAATGACACCAGAAGCCAGACATGTGAAATTTACAAATAGCTGCTCCTGCCCTTATGAGTAAAAAAGGGTGGATACTGAAGTAAATTCAGATTCAAATGTACTGATAGCAGGAGAATGCTTTCTGTACACAACTAAACATGGGGATATTTCTTTGCTTAGTCATTGCTTTTGAGGGTTTTTGGTCTACTTTAGGTTGTAAGGATCTTAAGATTTTAAGTGGCCTCGTAACTACTGTGGGCCTGTTTTTGTTCAGATTGATGGCAACATGGATTCTATCAAACACCAACAGATTAAAAATCAAAACCTGACTGTCCCTGCTAGAAATGTCATGACGGTCCATGACTGGATCATCCATCAAGACAATGATCAACAACTATAATCAATCATTATATAGACTTAGAGCTGTTATCTTTGTGGTTGCAAAAGTATAGACTAAAAGAAGAGTATAGAATATACCATAAAATAAAGTATAGAGCAGGATTTCTTAAATCTTACCCTGGAGGTCCAATGCAATGCAGAGTATAGCTCCAACCCAAGGAAAGGAAAGGAAAGGAAGGGACAGGGACAGGACAGGTGGCCAGGTATGGTTTCCCATACTAGGAATTTGTGCTCTGCGTTTAACCCACCCAAGTGCACATACAGAGCAGTGAGAAGTGAACAAACATGCTCACACACTCAGAGCAGTGGGCAGACATTGCTGCGGCACCCGGGGAGCGATGCCTTGCTCAAGGGTCACACCTCAGTAGTGGTGTTGAAGGTGGAGAGAGCACTGGTTATTCACAATTCCCCCCGGACCTGGGACTCGAACCCGCAACCTTTGGGTTACAACTCCCTCTAATGCACCCTTTAATAAGGTACAAAGATATACCTCGAGATTAGTGGTAGGGCAGATATGATTTCTCCAGTGAATAGATCCTGATTTAAATAATAATTGAGTCTCAAATAATTTGGGGACCAATTCTTACTTACTATTAACTATGCCTTTTGCCTCAACAAACCCCTAATTTGCTGATTTTTGATGACCTGCATATATCACCGAAGTCTATCACTTTATTTTACAGGAATGTCTGGTTATAAAATTGATGAAATACTAAAAAGGTCAAAATATATAAAAAAAATTAAATGTGTGCACTGAATCATTGTTCTGTAATATATGCAATATGCATTTTTCTATAAATTTTATAGGGTAAATTTAAATTTCATTACAATTTTTTCTTTCAGGGGAGGATAAAATAGATTGAGGGCTAAGAACCAGAAAGCTGTAAGTGACATTTCACCAACTTTACAGCAGAGCCGAAACAAAAAAATGACCATAGTTTGATCTGACTTTGTGTACTGATTTCAGTTTTTTATAATACTAATTTTACACTCATTGATGACAGTACTTTATCCATGTAGAAAGAGCTTAGTAGGAGATTTCATTTGGGGGTTCTAACCCCTCGATGTCAAACACCATGAATCTTTCAGATCAACAAAATTCTAAAAATAAAATATGCATTCAAAGAAAATGATTGATACAAAGGTATTGATGGTTGTACATGTAAACATGTAAATTACAGTGTTTTTTAAATTTGAACATTATATAAAAATGTAAATTTCGAGTAGTTTGTAAACTTGAGTGACTTAAAATTTTGCGTGATTAAGTCTCTGGAAATGTAATGGTTCAGCCATGAAACCTGCAAAGCTGGGGTATGAGAATGAGTTCTGCTGTGAGGCTTTAAAGCCTTTTTTCATTCAGCTGCACTACAGAAACACCCTGGTGCTGTGCTTACAGGTAACAGACGCTGAGACATGACGCTTACACACCAATGCCATTCGACAGCTCTTAAGAAGTTTATGATCAAAACGTTCTCTCTGCGGCATCGTTGCTGTGTGTAATCACATTTACTTGAATGCATGGCTGTCTAAACATCACATGCGGCACACCGTTTGTTTTTCAGTTTCACGTGTGCAAATGTACACCATTATCGTCTCTGCGAGCATCTTTAGACAGCTACCCCATCCAAAGCCTGCGGTACTCTCTTGATTGAGGATATATGTTTGGACATAGCACTTGCTTCCTCCATGTGTCATTTGCTTGTGTATCTGACATGAGTGAAGCCCTCCTACCCACAGCATTGCTCCTCATTATGACACTGTCAGCTGGAGCCATCGACACCAGGACTTCAGGAGCAACACTCCGGAAAAAATACTGCATTTGCGTCACTTGTGTTTGTGTGGGCAAGTGCAGTACAGCTTCCAAACGACACTTCAGCTGGGCCAGTACTGTACATTTGTTACGGCAAGACTTACAAGACAGCTTCGGCTTAATCCATTTGAGCTGTTTTCTATTGCAAAGCCAATAGAAATGCTGTCGATGTGCATTAAAGGAGTAGGTACTCCAAAAAGGAACATTTTCTGGAGGTTTACTCACCCTCAGTCCATCTAAGATGAGTTTGTTTCTTCACAGGAACAGATTTTGAGAAATGCAGCATTACGTACATGGTGCTCTGCAGTGAATGGGTGCCATCAGAATGAAAGTTCCAAACAGCTGATAAAAACATCACAATAAACCACAAGTGATCCACACCACTCCAGTCCATCAGTTAATGTCTTAAAACATTAAAAGCTGTGTGTTTGTAAGATATTTATGGTTTTGAAGTAAAAGCATCTTAATCATGGATTTGTTTCTTACAAACATGCAGGTTTTCACTTCTCACGGCATTAATTGATGGACTGGAGTAGTGTTACTGTGATGTGTTTATCAGCTGTTTGGTCTCTCATTCTGACGGCACCCATTCACTTGCAGAGGGTCCACTGGTGAACAAGTTATATATTCTGAACAAGAGACAGACTTCACTTCAGGCCCCCAAAAAAGTATTACCATAGTGACTGCCGAGTCACTTTAGGACTTTAAACTTGCATACAAAACCATGAAAATTTTATAGGCCATCCAAATCTCATCAAAAATTTGTATAGTCACATAACATCCACTTTGCGGATACAAGGAAAAACAGAGCACATTCTTCCTCACAAGTCAAATACATAACAAGTTCGCTCTCATTAAACTCAAGATGATTGACATAATGTTCCCTGTTTGTTTGGTGGGCAGAAAACAATAACGAGCAGTAAGTATGATGCTGCTGAGCATCTGACATGCAGAAGTTTCTCCACACACCAGCTCTCAGCCCTTAATTACAAAGCTCTCTTGATACATAGTTAATTTTGATTTCTCTCATAGCAAAGCAACATGATTGTAAACAAGAAACACACAGTGCATTCGGAGCAGGTCATTAGAATCATTATGCCATTATTTCAATGCATTGCAGAGGACAAATAGTCATTAACTGTGGCTTAGTGTCCCTCAGGGAGTTGATGTAAAACCGCTCTCCAAATGTTACCTGATAGATATTCTCAGGGGATTCTTAAGAAAAGATGTGAACTTTAAAATGGACATTACATGCTAATGCTATTGACAGGCACTCACTTGGATGCAAGTATCGACTTCTCTGTCTCCCCTCAGTGGCCAAACTGTGTCCACTTCAGAAGATCCGAATCAAACCAAAGCATTAGAGACTGAGATTGTATATGTTCTTCCATTCATGTGCTCTTATTTTCATTTCTGTATTTTTTCAAAGCATCATCCAGTCTACCTGAACCATTACAGGCAATATTTCAAAATATTCCACATTTTAAAATTAATTTATTGTTTTTGTATCCCTATAAAATTACGATTCTTCTTATTATTGTTGACGTTGTTATTACGTTTAATACAAAATATACTATCTAACATTTACATATCTAATAAAAAAAAATCAAATTTTATAAAAAAAAATGAAATACTGCCAGTTTTGTTTAGGCATTACGCACGTCGCGCGCTAATATCCTTAACAGAACGCGTTTAACTAGCGACTGCGTAAAAAAACAAAAAAGTTAAGAACATGTTTAATGCTTTAAAACTATCTGGAAAGAGCTCCCGTTCTCGTCATTCAGCAGGATGGATTACACATAACGAGCTTGATTCAATTAGCAAACCAGTGGAATCCGAGAGAGAAGTGTTTTAATGTATTTCTGCATGGTAATGCGACGATTACTGAGCGAACAGGCTCGGGGTGAGATGGGGACTCGAGTGCGCGCGCGAGAGCAGCAGTAACACCCATCAACAGATCCGGATCTGACACAATCATGACTGAGGAACTTCAGGAGCTGGGAGCTGGAGTCAGTCTGATGCTGGAATCAAATCACCCGGCAATGCGGAGAAAGCGATAAAAAGTAACTGTGCGACTGCCTCACAGCACAACTCGCACGTGCGAGGTGAACATGAGCAGAGCAGAGCAAAACCAATGGGCTTAAAACGGGTAAGTCGACTGTTCACTCTCAATGTTTTTTGAGTTTAGGCTTGTTTGGAACGAGTCTGTTTATATCTGCGTTTGTTTCTGTGTGTAACATCGCAGTAGTAAACGCGGCAGGTTGATTGGAGTCTTTCTGAGTTCCAAAAACGCGGTGTAGGTTCGAATTTCGCTAACCAAAGCCTTTATTCATGCGCCTCTGTTACGCTGTTCTCTTTCTCTCTGGCTGAAATTGTCTTGGACGGGAACAGTGTGATTTTAGGCATGTTAATCAGGATGGAAAAGATGAAAGTTACGTAATTAAGAATGAATATTTATGTCAAAGCCGTGTTTGAATAAAAACACGGCTTCTGTTTACTACCATACTGACGAATCCATGCAATCTTGCAAAAACAATAAGATTTAGACTATTTTAAATAAAGAGGTAAACTGCAAGCTTGATGAAACACTTATTTTGAGCTTTATGTGCACTCATTATATATTTTTAATATGACTGTATTATATAATGCTTACCAGATCATAATTTGTAAATTCAAGAAGTTAGGATTGTCTTAATTAACTATTTATGTCTATTATAAATGCCTGAAAGGAATAATAATAATGTAAAATCTGGAAATTAGTACTAAAAGAAACCCTGATTAGTTGATTCAAAGTGTTGACAAAGTGAAAAAATGACTTGTGCGATGTGTGTTCGATCTGCTGAGACATGTGAAAGACCACTGACCTCCTATTACGTCCTGTTAAATTGACAAAAAAGTCTATTAACATGTTGATTGTAGAGAGTTGCCTTTGAAGTCCTTTGAATGTTGGGTGACGTCTGGGTCAATTTTAATGGCATATTAATCATCATGAGCTGGCGAAACAGTGGTTTTCCTGACACTCATGACGTAAAGAATACTTGGCGCAAGGGCTAAGGTCTTTCTTGTTGATAAAAAAAATGCTATGTTTGATACATGTCCAAAAATAAAGAAATGACTTCAAAGCCTGTGTTTACAAATGAGATTTCTGTAGATGTACTACTGTACATGAGTCACTCTTGTTGTGTTAAAATGATAAAAAATAACAAGAAGGATAAACTTACTGCCACATCAAACTTCTCGACACTCCTTTGGTTTTAAACTTCATTTATTAAATTAATTCATAATCCTGACAGTTTTGCCTATATTAGAGAATATTGCTATAACCGCTATATAACCGCTTATAACCGCTGCTGAGAGAAATGACCCCCCTCAATTAAAAACGAAACAGACCCCAAACCTGTCACACTTATCCAGCAGAGATTTTATAGTCTCTTAATTGACGTTTTAATCTGAATATGATGTGCACATCACTTTTTCTTAATTTCCTCTCTTAATTTTACGTATTAGCCATATTGCTTGCAACACCTTGGTAATGGGTTTAATTCTAGGAGAATGCAGAGAGTGAACTAATGACAACTGAATATTGAATGCAATGTAAGATGATTTGGGCAAAATATTATACAGCATGACATGAATATTAATGCATATCAATTTAATATAGTAATTTTAATCGATTCTTATATGTAACTTATATGTAACAAACATATTAAAATATAAATAGTAGGTAACAGTTTTTTAGGGTCTCTTAAGTATTTGCGAAAGAGCATGCATATTGCTAGAATATTAGTCATTAGTATAATTAAGCACATATTAATGCTTTATTTTACATCCCTAGTCCTACCCAATACCTTAACATAACAACTACCCTAATAACTTATTAACTTAACTAAAAGTTAATAGTAAGTGTAATAACCAAATAGGACAGTGAAGTATGATACATTTGATTTCTATCAACATTAAAATAAATAAAAATACAAAATTCTTTTTTTAGTTTTGAGAAACAATGCCACTTTAACTCAGAGTGTTTTGTTGTGTTAAATTGTTAAGAGTACTTGCAGTTTTATCATACACTTTTTGAGGGTTGCCTAGCAGCGCAACTCATCATCACTGCAGACATAAAATAAAAACTGAGTGACAGAAAAACAACGCACTTATTGCCTTCGCATCCGTTTTACAGCACAGCAGCGTGAATAACGTCGGCATCTATTAAGAACAAGCATAAATAGCTCATATTGATTCACGAGTGCCTTTATAAGTCTCTTACTCAGAGTGCCGTTGCAGAAATCTCCCCATCAGCACTATTGAATTTCATCTTCCCCGGGAGACACACAGCACCGCAGTGCCCATCATCAGCACCATCACTCATACAGGCTCCTGTACGGCAGCCCAACATCTTTCTTTTCATCTCTCGGCGCTCCACAGGACCAGCCTGTTCGTCTGTCTGAGCTGGAGAGAGTGTGTGTGGCTTGTGCTTTCATATATCTATACAAAGACCTCCAGCCTCCGGTGTGCTGTTATGAAGTTCGCAAAAAGGAAATCAATGTTACAGGCATCTTGGAATTGATCTGTGCTGATTGCTAATAGTGATGACAGTCTCCACGGTCTTTTTCCATCTCTTCTATAGATTTCAATACAGACCCACAGGACTAAAGATATAGAGTGGATTCTCAGCGATTGTAAGCGTAATTAATAGAGCAAACAGTTGTGAGAAAGAAAAGTAAGAAAGAAAGAGCCAGCAGACAGATCTGCCCACACTGTCTCTTAAGGCCAATTCACACAGCACAGACAAATGCAAACAGACTCCAATAGACTTGTTGGCTCAAGTTGTCTTTAGAATATTATGAAAAATAACAATCATGTTTCAAACCGCACCAACAGACAGTGATCAGCTGTCACTGACCGGGAGAAAAATGGATGATCTTATATTCACAATACAAATTTTAGTCTTATTAACCCCCTGGGGCCGGCAAACGCATACATCCTGATGAGGCCAATAAGAACTTAAATTACACACTGAGTTTTGATCATAAAGATAAGAGCAATACATCAATCGAATCTGTGAAGGGTCTACTTTATTTTGTATACACATATAATAACAACACAAAAGAAAATGAAGAAAACAAACATGGTGCGCTGTCTGCGTGATGTTTTAATGAGCAATGAGTCACTAAAATGAAACTGAAACTCAGCAAATAATCCACACAGCGACATGAGAGTTATATCTGTAGAAAGATTGATATATCTACTATTACACTAAGACAGTCTAATCGAAAACAAATATTCTGTGATAAAGTAATTCATATGAAACCAGCGCGATGTCCAGTCTTTCGCGTCTCCTTCATTATCTCTTAATGCGACCACGCCCCCACGCCGGGTGAACAATAGGTATGATAATCATCCACGCCGCATGTAAACACCCACATCAGCACAAACAAAGCAGAGAGAGTTTAGCTGAAGTTCATCCCGGAGACTGTACGCTTCGTGCTGAGAGGAATAAGACCAAATTCACCTCCGAAAAAAACGCACTGTGATAAATAAATAACTCAAGAAGACGCGCTCAGAGGAATAAACTTCGGATTAACGTTACATCAGACAAGAAGAATGCAGACTCGTAACGAGTGAGTAATGCTTATTTCTTGTATTAGTTTGCTTGTTATTGTTGTTTAAAATTTGATTGTTTTGCTTTTCCCCAACTATAATTCCTGACTGAAATTTTAAAATCCAGTGAATAAACTTTTGAATATGACATCTTAATGTCTTTGGACGTGATGCTGTTTCTAAGCTCCATATAGTAGACCATAAAACAATACTGTATGATATTAGTGCATGATAAATGCTACGAGT
>JAUMHI010000064.1:3248207-3259623 GCA_032359435.1 Enteromius unitaeniatus
TGAGCTCCAGAGATGCAGTCAGGAGATGGGAGAAAGTTGTAGAAAGTCAACCATCACTGCAGCCCTCCACCAGTCTGAGCTTTATGGCAGAGTTGCCTGACGGAAGCCTCTCCCCTCAGTGCAAGACACAAGAAAGCCTGCACGGAGTTTGCTAAAAAAAACATCTGAAGGACTCGAAGATGGTGAGAAGTAAGGTTCTCTGGTCTGATGAGACCAAGATGGGACTTTTTTGGCCTAATTCTAAGCGGTATGTGTGAAGAAAACCAGGCACTGCTCACCTGTCCAATACAGTCCAGGGATATACTAGACCAAAACCTTCTCCAGAGTGTTCAGGACCTTAGACTGGACCGAAGGTTTACCTTCCAACAAGACAATGACCATAAGCACACAGATAAAATAACGAAGGAGTGGCTTCACAGCAACTCTGTGACTGTTCTTGAATGCCCCAGCCAGAGCCCTGACTTAAACCCAATTGAGCTTCTCTGGAGAGACATAAAAATGGCTGTTCACCAACATTTACCATCAAACCTGACAGAACTGGAGAGGATCTGCAAGGAGGAATGGTAGAGGATCCCCAAATCCAGCATCTTTCCCAAAAAGACCGTCTTAGATCAAAAGGGTGCTTCTAGTAAATACTGAGCAAAGGGTCTGAATACTTAGGACCATGTGATATTTCAGTTTTTCTTTTTTAATAAATCTGCAAAAATGTTAACAATTCAGTGTTTTTCTGTCAATATGGGGTGCTGTTTGTACATTCATGAGGAAAAAACTTAAATGATTTTAGCAAATGGCAAAAGTGAAAAATTTAAGGGGATCTACAGTAAATACTTTCCGTACTCACTGTACTTTGTGTCAGACAGCTTGTTTTTCGCAACAGCTGATCAACTGACAAAAAGCATGGTTCAAATTGCTGTAAGAAAATGTAAGCAATATCATAATGCACTGCAATATGCTTTTGCATATATAATAAACTTTGATAAGCATTTTCATTAGAGATGGCACGTAAATTGAAAGAAAATTGTTTTATCCTATTAAACATAACCTTTTATTGCAGTGTTATAAATGTCATACCCACTTATGTATTAATTTAACTTATGACATCAATAATATTCAGAATTATATCTGAAGCACAAGACTATTTCCAACTATTTGTTTACACTTATATACAGTGTTTATTGGTAATTTGCCATGGTAGCCATGCAATGTGTGAGATAACGTACAATCAGCTAAGTAATAAAGATTAACCATCAGATTACCCAATAACTAGGTTTACAGTACTTGAAATAAACTATACACAGTTAGCACAATTTGGGATATGGACAGTGTTGGTGCATGCCATCAAAACAACGAGCAGGGATTAGTTTTAACAGCTGCCATGCAAACCATCAGGAGTCGAAGAGGCAGACGGTTGCCATGGTTACCATGAAAGAGTATAAACAAATCCTCCTGCAAAAGTTACTAGAGAATCACAACAAACACTGCAACAAAGTACTTCAACACTACAAACAACAATCGGCTGACCAACTCTAGAGGCTGGTAAACCACACATTAACATTCAAGAGGACGTCTAAGGCAAATATTATTATCCCGATGGTCCTCTGCCATGATTACACATTTCAAGAAAATACAATTATGTGGGTATTAACAGTGGTTTTTTCAAGGTTAATGCAATTGGTTTCAGAAAAGCAAGAAAACAAAATGTATGTAATTACTGTATGTGGTAAAATATGTGTTCATGTATATATAAAAACAATAGACAGTTGTGAGAGTTATTACATCTCTCTTTCTCTCTTTCACACACACACACACACACACACACACAGATTCTACATATTTCTGCTTCAAAAAGCACAAGAAATTCATGAATTTTGCAGGATTACAGTAATACAACATTGATATTTTATAGATGTTTGTGCGAGAAATTTGCTGTCAGCCTTCAATCATCTGCTAATGTTTTATTTGTGGGCAATTTAACTTTTTTTAAATACTATTTAGTGCTTCCTTTTTTATACAGATTTCAGTGAAACCCAACCCCCACTTCCCCTAATGTCACAGACTCAGAGGTTTAAAAATACTAATAAAATTCTGACTAACTGTACCAGCTAACAGATTTGCACTTTTCCTATATCAGTTAATGGAAATGAAATATGAAAAGACATAACAAAAACTCCTCATAAAACAGAATATCTTTCAAAAATTTGCTTATACAAATGATGCAACATAATATTCAGTGACACAAATTTTCATTCGAAAAAAGCCAAAAAGAACCCCCCAAAAAAACAAAAACACACAAAACAAAAGAGATCAAAATCAAACTAAAATAATAAAAAACACAAAATATAAATCAAAAACAAAAACCAAACCAACAAGAACACAAAACGAAAAAAACTAAATTAAAAAAAACAAAACCAAACAACAACACAAAACCAATCCAAAAAACCTCCCCCAAAACAAGAATCACAAAAACCAAACAAACTAACAAAACAGGACAAACTACACAGAAATAACAATTTAATAAAAATAACAATATAAAAAAAATTATAACAATAAAAAACTAACAAAAAGCACAAAACGAATAGGTTACTTCCATAACCTAGGTTCCCTGAGACATGGAACGAGTACTGCGTCTGATAAGACGCTATGGGAAAACTCCCATAACTGAAGCCTATTCTAATCATGCAGTTAAACTGCACGGTCATTGGCCGCTGTGGGGGGACTTATTTTAACCAATGGGGTAAGGCCCCGCGAACAGCGGCCAATGCCGTCTATCACGCCATATGACCTGACACCTCTGAGCCAATGGCTGCGAATGGCGCCATGGTGGCGTGACCCACGTCTTTTTAAGAGCAGGAAATGCCTGCCATCTTCAGGTTAATTCGACTGAAGTGGCGGCCCCTAATAGCATGACACGAAACGCAGTACGCGTACCTATTCGCTTCCCTTTCGGCATTTCACTCATACTGTGTCTGATAAGACGCTATGTGAACACAGTACAATCCCGCCGTGCTATAAGGCTGGAATGGGGAAACCAGAGAGCGGACCTAGGGGAAACGCGAGGTCTCATACGTCACAAGCATGGTTTTCGCGGTGAGTTTACAGTGTGTAAAAGTGATATATAGATATAATCAAATCCCAAGTCCCTTGTTTAAGCGCTAGGCGGTCAAAACAATAAAACTTAAAGAATAATTTCTTCGTTCATAAGCTAGACCAGAGTGGGCCAACTTAGAACGTATGAACTGTGTTTGTGAACTGGGCTGTGACTGGGGTGGAAAGCAGTCAGAGGCTCAGTAAGAATAAAACTTTTAGTTGAACTCACTTTGTAAGGGAGAACAGTAATTAAGCGCTGTATGGAGCGCTGTCAGGGCAATGAATGAAATCCTCCATGCGAAAGCGAGTTCGCGCCTGGGGTAAAGCAGCCCGGACAGCGACAGTCAATCAGACAAAAAAGGCTAAAGCCTGTAGGATTTCATATGAATTTAGAGGCTAGATCAGCCTTATTACGTGAGGTGGCAATAACGAATGGCCAGGCTCAGCGTTCAAAGAGGGTCTAAGTAGAGAGACCTCAAGCATGTAATGCAGGGATATCCAGGTTATAGAACCTGGCAAAGGTGGATGGCGAAGACCAGCAGGCCGCCTCGCAAATCTCTGTCAGATCGGTACCCCTTTGGAGCGGTCACCGAAGCAGACAAACAGCTGATCAGATTGTCTGAAGCCAGCTGAGCGTTCAATGTAAATTCTCAATGCCCTGACCGGGCAGAGGGGGTTGAAGTCTTGACCCCCGAAAGGTGGCAAAGCCGCGAGAGAAACCACCTGAACATTGAAAGGTGTAATGAGCACTTTTGGTACATAACCATGCCTCGGTTTCAGGATGACTCTGGAGTTATTCTGCCTGAATTCCAGGCATGCAGGGTTAATGGACATCGCTTGTAGGTCACCTACTCGCTTAACAGATGCCAGTGCTTGAAGCAGTGCAGTCTTAAGTGTCAGGGTTTTCACTGTAGCTGTCTGGAGGGGCTCAAAGGGTGGATTTCTGAGGGCATTCTGCACCGTGGTTAGGTCCCACGTAGGGGCAGTGAGGGGGCGTGGGGGCTTCAGCGTCTTTGCCCACCGTCTGTCCTGCTACAAGGTCGTGATGGGCTGATATGGCCGCCACATAAACCTTGAGTGTAGAAGGGGTGCGACCCTTATCCAGCAGGTGCTGTAAAAATGACAATATCAGTGATATGTCACATGTAGGGGGGTTTTCGTTGTGCTGTGCGCACCATTTAGAAAACACAGACCATTTCATGGCATAAAGGCATCTTGTAGACGGAGCTCTTGCTTGTAAAATGGTGTTTAGTACACGCTCTGGGAGAAATGCATGCTCCTGTCGAGCGGCCACACATGGAGAGCCCGGGCTGCGGGCCTGAGATAGCAGATCGCGTCTCAGGGGGATTGACCAAGGCGTCCGAGGCGAACAGGTCTATCTCCGCTCTGCCGAACGTGAGCCAGATTAGCTGGATCGTTTGGGGGTGGAGTGTCCAGTCCGCTGAACTGACCTGGCCTCTTGATAGCATGTCTGCGCTCTGGTTGAGGATAGCCGGCACTCGAAAGAGGACGTGCACACCTGTATGTTCGCGGCTCGCTCTGGGGAAAGCGCCGCTTTCATTCGCATTGAGTCTATTACTGTGCCCAGAAAAACTATGTGTTGGCTGGGCACCAGCCTGCTCACTCTGCTGCCAGGTGTTGACCAATCGGTGATGGTAAATGATACCTCGTGCCAAACCCAGACCAATCACTGTTCCGTTCACGCCCCCCTCCCCTTCCCTTCTGTTCTCTGTGTTGTGTGCCTTGTGTGTGTGAAGGTGCTACTGGCAAATGTAACGCAAGTAACTAGCTCGGGAAAATTGTAATAATATTACTATTTGCAGACAAGTAGTGCCTTACACTACTAGTTACTGAGAAAAGTAATATTATTACAGTAACACCCAACACTGCAAAGGAGGTAGCAGGCCAAGCAACAGAAAGTGATCAAAAGTCCTGCCTGAGCATCTCTAACTGAGAGGATGTTAGATGCCAAAGCCACCAACAGCCTGAGAAACAGAGCATCAACACAAATACACTGATGTCCTGCACAGCTTCTCCTGACAGACGCGCCAAGGGCAGCTTCCTTTTGTGGGAGCGTTCAATTCACCTGACGCCAGCCTCAAATCTACAGGAACATGCAACTTAATAAATGGTTTGTTTGCAGCCTGTGGACACAAACCAGCCTGCTGCTCAGTAAACACATATATAAAACGAGAGCAGGGCCAAGAGATCATTCACACGACTAAATAAGGCACTGAGGGTCCTCCGACTCAAACTAACAGGACTCTGGTGGTGAACCTTATAAGGCTGGCTGTGGGGGTCAGCGCTTACCCTCCCATCTCCATTCATTAACGTTCAACAAAATAAGAGTAACATGAGGCCAGAGGTTCATTCACAGCAGCAGTTACCCGATAAACAGCTCACTCGGAAAACAACTAACAATGGCTGAACAACTACAAAAGAAAGAGGAAAAAAATGGAACATTCACCACATGTTATGATCAGTGCAGCAACAAAATGGAAGAAAAAAAATCTAATTCAATTTAGTCTTGTAATACAAGGCTGTCTGCAGGAGATAAATGGTGAGAGACTGTGGAGGGTCTGCATTAAACACTGTGTGGATCTGAATCTGATACGATCCTTTCCCATGCACTGGAAGTGAACATAAATTGCTTTAGGTTCAGTGTGACATTCGGGGGAACATAAACAAGATAAAGCAGCGCAAGAGAGCAATAAAAGTTGTCCTTAAGTCAGATGGAAGTTTTTGAAGGTCTGTGGCCTCAACGATGCTCAGTCAAATCTGTAAAACTGTTCAATAGCTCATCATCACATGTTTTTATTTTTTTGCTTAGCCTAATTTGTATTTAATATTCTATCAACCGTGTTCACAACAAGGCTTGAGTCTAGTCTCGTACTAGAACATTCTGAGCACTTTTAACTGAAAGAAACTTGCACTGATTGATATTAAAATATATCAATGCCTTGATTTGTCTCAAGACGGACAGCAGTAATGACTTTAATTTAACTTATTACTTAACACTTCTCCTCAGACTCTACTCTCACATGGATTGCAGCAGGAATGAGCAATATTATTTTTTAATATGCCTGTAGGCTTTTAGATGAATGCTGAAGCTTCTTAGACAGAACCTGTGATCTCTGACCCAGTCAAAGCCACTTTAAAGCAAGTCATGTCACTCGGTGGCCATCTTAAAATGCCTGACTGGCATCTAAGTATAGCTCCTATCTCTTTGAACCGGGAAACATCAAATTGTTTCGCAACACCTTAATTAAATTTCATATTTGAAACCATCAATAAAATCTGACAACAATGGTATCATAAATGTTGTTTATTTTGCTCAAATTTCATTATAAAAAGCTTATTTCTCAGGTTAGACCAGCCAGTGCGCAGTCCTATAAGAGTATTGTTGTGTTGCTCACTCGTTCACTCATCCCTATGTAGTGTATGGCTGTTGAGTGGATTATTTTAGAAAGGAGTGAATGAAAACAAGCGCGTGAACTCGGACACTGACTTAAATAGTTCAAGGACAATTTTGTCATTTACAAATTCCTACCCAAATGTAATATTGGATTATTTCGCTTTATAAATTGCACTGTTTGTCACGTTTTTTGCATTATTTGATATTAAAAAGGAAAAGAAAAAAGAAACTTGTCATGTTTATGTTTAAACTTCCAGTATCATTTCAGTACATTTTATTAACCAAAATGTACCCCGTCTTAATAATTTTTGTTTTGGTGAAACTTTTCTGAGAAGAAAACAGCATTTTTCAAGAGCTTCCAACGTTCCGTCTATTCTTTTTTTTTATGCTTTATCACCACCTCACGTTGGATTGTGCTTCAGCGAGTGTACAAAATCAGAACGCATTGTGGGTAACAAGTAGTGAACAAATATAGGGAATGAAGTCATTCACTCAGAATTCGGACAGCACTACAAAATGGCTGACACCTGATATAGTGCACTATATAGTGGATAGGTAGTGGTTTCGGACACAGCTTGTCTCAAAATGTTGACTGTTTCTATAGCAACCAGGACTTCTAACGGCAGCTGCAGTGACTTGGCTCTTTTGCTTAGAAGTGGGGCTTTGCTCGTTATAGTGGCCATATTGAGTTTTTTCCCCATTCAAAACTACACTAGTAATACATCTTGGGTATTCTATAGTGTTTGACCTAATTTGCTGGCTGTCATGGCTACAGTAGTCTGTGTTTTCCACCAGCTGGCAACCCTGGGGGGGGGGTTGAAATACTATTGGCTGAACTAGCAGTGGGTGGAGTCACACAGACCAAAACAAAAAAAAGGCATTCCGACACAGAATAACTGTAGCATTGTTTTTTATAAGAAACGTAAACATTTCCTAAATATCTACAAACATAATTATAGTATTTTTAGGTTTTTTAGTATCACAACGAGCGTATGGTAGAGTTAAATTGTGTTATTTTTGTTTTCTTTGCCCAAAAAAGTATTCTCCTAGCGTCGTAAAACTGACATTCGCTGATTTACCGATGACTGTTTTACCAGTGCTTTTACCATATTTCTGGATCTGGGATCATTTCAGTTGTGTTACTGTTACTGTCAATGGAGGGACAGATGGCTCTGATATAATCAAAAATAACTTAATTTATGTTCAGAAGATGGATCTTACAGGTTTGAAACAACAGTAATTAATGACAGAATTTTAATTTTTGGGTGAACTAACCCTTTAATATCAACAATGAAAGAGACAATGGATTTATTTTCAGATTTTTTTTTGTAACAAAAAAAGTTAAAGAAACAAGAATGTTCAAACTGTAAGGTCTATAAACAAACAATCCATGACAGAGATTGTGTCCCTGAGCATGTTTTGAATCCTTTTATAATTGTTTATTCATTTAATTATGCACATTTTGTTGCAAGTGGGAGACAGCGGTGCAGTTGCACATGCATTCATTTGTTAAAGTCAAGTAAAAAGCAGAAGGTTGTGCAGCCAGATGATCATTAATCACAAAACAAACACTGAACAGATAATAAAACAGAGATTCCACCATCAGGATGACTCCAAACGGTTGTAATGTACTTGAGTTAAATTGTTTTATTATTTTATTATGTTTATTATTACATTTGAAATTACTTTATTATGCGAGAAGACGCAGTGCAAAGTGATATAAGAGACATGAACCTTAATGTAGAATTTAACGACTGACTTTATCCACTAAGACTGCATTAAACTGATCGAAGGTGACAGAAAGACATTTAAAATGTTACATCTATTGAATTTGCAATCAACGCTGCTCACTTGAACATTGCATTCATCAAGGAATCCTAAAAAAACAGTTTTGAGTTACTTTAAAAAATATTAACACTGATAAAATGTAGAAACGTTTCTTCAGCAAGAAATCATCTTATTAAAATGATTTTTGAAAGATCATGTGACTGAAAATTCAGCTTTGCATCACAGGAATAAATTACATTTTAAAACATATTCAATTAGAATACCATTATATCACATTCTAATAATACTCCACAATTTTACTATATGTTTTAATCAAAATGCAGCCTTGTTGACACTTTTGAAAAGAAATATATATTGAATATTTACACACACACACACGTCAGTTTTTGTGATTTATGGGGACTCTCCATAGGCGTAATGGTTTTTATACTGGACAAACTGCATGTGGTATTGCCCTACACCTAAACCCACCCCTTACAGGAAACTGTGTGCATTTGTAGATTTAAAAAAAAAAACACCATTTAGTATGTTAAAGCTTTTTGAATTATGGGGACACTGAAAATGTCCTCATAAAACACCTACATATTGTAATACCCATGTCATACCCATGTCATTATACACATTTGTGTCCGCATAAACCACATAAACCCACACACACACACGTACATAATTTAAAAATACATCAGCATAAACATATACAAATAACCCTGTTTGCATACACACTGATACATACATAGACAGCAATAGACAGGTTATATCAGCAGGTTTGCACAGATGTTAAAACACACACACACACACACACAGGCAGCAACCCTTATCTTGTCAGGCTGGCAGGATGCCAGTGGCGGCTCCCCGCCTGTGCCATCTAATCAGTCCGGGTGAACGGAGACACACACACACACACACACACACACAAACTCAAATGCTGCAAAACAGAGCACAGGATGGCATCTCACAGTGTGAGATGCTACCAAACACACTAAGTCACACTGACAGGACGTGTCTTTACAGCACACACACTGTAGCTCTCAAAAGGTTATGCAAGATAATACGCCTCTCTCACACACACAAAGCATCTTATACAATCTAACAGCCACTGTGAAACATTACCTGATTACTATTTTTGTCTGATTTGTCACTTCAAATTCAGTTACTGCGGCTGGTACCGGTTTTATAACTTCATTTGTGCTTTGGTTAACATGTGGTTATTCAATCACATAAACAGCTAAATAAAACAATAGTAAATTAAAAAGTCCACTACAACGGTTAACGTATATATCTAAGGCATTTAAATTTGATTCCCGTAACTTAGCAACAGTATTTCCTAAACCAGTTGAGCAGGAAGTCTGACTAGCTGACATCAAGGAGTGACTGTGCCACCAAATATTACTTCCCATGTTCCTCTGTTCAAGCACTAGATCAGTGGAGATTTCTAGACTCGCTCACCACAAAAAGATTGACACAATTTAATAACACAATCTGGAGTGTTTGGAGTGACCCTATCACTTTGTCTAACCAACTGATTGAGTTTGTGGCAACCTAATCACTTTGTTAAACCAATGGCAAGACTTCAAGACAACCCAGTTTGATTAACTAAAGGCTTGAGTTTGGGATTTTGTTGTGACCCAATCACTTTGTCCAATGAATGAACTAATCCTGCATTTGCTCAAAATTGGTTTCAAAACACGAGTCGTCTTCATAAAAAATAAACTAAGTTAAAATATTTACACCATTACAGAAAATTAAAACACTAGCAGTACACACCTCATGCCTTCAGTAGATTTGTTCTGGTAGTTGCAGTAGAGCTGTGGAGTTCCCAGCATGGCCTCTGTGAAAACAGCCAGAAAACCCAGGCTCTCTACGAACAGAACTGAGTCCAGTAGAACATACGTCACATAGGCCGCCAACACCGTGAATGTCAGCACACACTGCAGGTAATCCACAAAACGACTCCAAGACCAGAAGTAGCTCCAGTCAAAGTCTAGAATATAGAAAGAAATAGAGTACAAGTTAATTTATTATTATTATTATTATTAAAGTACTACAGCTTATATTGGCTGAAAGGAGTCCAAAAGACTTTTAGGAGAGAATTTTGATGTCTGTGGTATTCTCAAAACAGAATTTGTAATTAATAATTAATCATTTTAATTTAAAAATTATATATGTACATTTAGTCATATAGCAGACACTTTTATACAAAGTGACTTACAAATGAGGACTAGTATATATTTTGCACCTACTTGCTGGCCGTTACACTCACCCCCCTGAAGCATGGACAAATCGTGGTAGAAGCGGACTCGGGGGTTACATTGGTGCCGTGACCCGGATGGGAGTGAGGTTTAGGGGGGTGAGTGTAATGGAGGCCAGCAAGTAGGTGCAAGTAAACCTTATTCCCCTGAACTCCAAAAAAAAAAAGGCGCTTTGGTGACTGATGCTAGAGGTCATGGCCTTTAGCCTCCTTGTTAGAGCGCCCATCTCCCATGCTGGAGAACTGGATTTGAGACGTCCTCGGAGCGAAAGCGTAAGGCCACTAGTATTTTAACCAACAGAAATGATTTTAAGTCTGTTATTTCTATCTTTTGTGGTAGCGTTTCAGTTGGACATATCAGTTTACATTACCAACCATTATTTTTGTCATTAATTGTAATAATGCAGTGAGGTTGACATGAAGTAACATAAAAAACTGAGACAGACTCAATCCAGAAGAACTGTGGCAGCGTCTCCGAGATGCTTAAAACAACCTACCTGCAAAGCTACTTGAAAAACTATTGGCAAGTGTACCTCGGAACAGAAGCTGTTTTACCAAAAGCTACAGTACCAAGTATTTATTTGACTTATTTGTTAATAGAAGTTAATTGATAAATAGATTTAATTTATGGCATTATTTTTGAAAGCATCCTTATTTTACAGCATTTTTACACGAGTGTCTAAAACTTGGAACAGTACTGTTGCTTTGCAGGTAGTTTTTTTTTTCCTTCATCTTGGAGATGTTGCCACAGTTCTTGTGGATTGAGTCTGTCTCAGTTTGTTCTGTTACTTCATGTCATTTCAGACAGACTGATGATGATCAGATCAGATCTCTGTGAGGAGCACTGGCTGTTGTCAGACTCCTTGTGCAGACCATAA
>JAUMHI010000064.1:3297845-3313122 GCA_032359435.1 Enteromius unitaeniatus
AAGTACAGATAAATAAAACAAATACCCATTTTTATATTTTTACATGTTGTCCCAAAACATTTTAGCAGGATGTAACAATTGTTTAATATAATTGCAACATTTGCTGTAATGTAATCGCATAGGCTGACATCGCGATTGCGATATGATTAATCATGCAGCACTGTTATTAATATTATTATTATTATTTTGATGGCTTAATAGTTCACATACGCTTCATGAGATTCGAGAACAGATTCAAATCATATACAGTATGCACTTTTAGTGGTAATTTTTCAACTGAAACGTCAAATTAAGTTTCTTAACCTAAATGAGGGCTGTTTACACAGACAGCGAGAATATACGGGATAAAAATAACTATTAGCTTCCACACCAACAGAAGATACAGTAATGTTCTATTTACTAAAAGAAGTGTCATTTTCTGCTTTAAATGCTCAGGTTGGGTGGATTCTGATTGGCTAACAGTATTTATTTATTGTTCAGTAGCTAAAACGTTGAAATTATACCAGCAGTATTGTTAGGATTATAGCTGTAGTGTGTACCATTTTCTGTGATTGACTACATTGCTCAGTGCACCAGCTATTTGTCTTTCTTCTATTTGTATACCCAACTGTAATTGCTCTAAATCGCATACTAAATATTTGCATACTAAATTACGATTGGTCTTCTGTTCTACATAACTATAAATTCAACATGTAAAAATATACAATTCAGAAGAAGCTGCCCCCCGAAGAGACCTACATGATGTTATGAATCCAGCAGCTTTTTTATTTTTTTTGGAGATTGGCAGCACTTGATCCCATCCACTATTATTGTATCTATTTTGTCTTCCACTATAGTAATTGCGGGAAAAAAACCAAATTGTAAAAGTAATATAAAAATTGTAATTTTTTTGGACATTTATCTGTTTAAAGCATTCGTACTAAATGAGTTTCCTCAAGCAGCTGCAAGTTACGATACCATAAAACCTCCTGCAAGCTACGAATCCACAAGATCTTCTGCTTTTTGTGTGAACTTTTTCCAGCAGGGAAATTCTTCCCTCTGGCAGGCCTGTGTTCAGTATCATATGTCTCCCAGCAGTACCTCCACCATCATAGCTCTTTTTTCTGCTCTCTCCGGTGCGCTGGTTTCACTCCAGAGAACGGCAGAAGTGCATCCCAGTGCCTGCTTCTTTCCTCCGCTCGCCGCCTGCTTTTGTTGTTTCCCTAATTCATAATGACATTTTAAAGATGACTGTATTTCACTCGCTGTTTTCACAAGACCACGAGCCTGTTTCAAAAACCGCATTCAGCAAGCTAAATAAATCCTGTAGGGCTTTTCTTCATTCTGCTCAACGATAGCGATTGCTTTTGCATGTCTCCAGGCAATGAGTGGAAGACTGAGTTTCTGTTGCGATGGCCAGGTCACTGTTGTTCTGCCCCTCTGGAAACAGGATTTGAAAGAAGCTTTTCTTTGTGTGAAGGTTCTCTTGGTGTTTTACGGGCTTTGGGAGGTGGCGCAGGGCTGGGCACTTGTTAAAGGTCAGGAGAGAAGCCCAGCGTTGCTCTGTGCCAACATGCACCCAGTTTCCTTCACACTGTCCTCTTTGTTTCCAAGTCTTATAGGAATCACATTCCAGCTGATGAATTGCTCTCGGATGCTTGGAGGAACAGTTCTGTGAAAAAGTCACTTGTTGTTAGAGGCTTAGGCATTGTTCTATAGCACTGGAAGGGTGTGGAAACCAAATGTCAGTGATTATATTTGTTTAACAGAGTGGATTTTTTTTAGCACATGAAGAAAATGTTGGTTTTTCAGTAAACATAGTCAGACTGCGGGTGGTGCTGATACTAATGTGCTCTGAGTGGTTTTAGCATTTCAAGGTAAATGCTAAATAGTCAGATACAATATTTGAACTATTATAAGTAATATAATATTTATATATTTTAAGTTTGTGCACAATGAGATTGGACTGCTGATTTGTCCAGTTTTCCAATTACATGATCTGTTGAAGAGGTCACATGATTGAGATCATCAAATCTTCTGACCAATCAAATGCTCTCTAGAATCTCTAGAACCCACCCCCTACACTATAAATAGAGACTGAAGCTGCGGCTGAGATCTGTCACTTGTTCAGTGTTAGTATTTTCTGTACAGTGAATGGCACGTAGGGCACAATTTAGGCAATAGGGACCAATTCGGGCTGTGTAAATATGCTTTTAATTGGTGTAAATAAGGTCTGGTTTCACATTGTCACGCCAACTGCGACAGCCCTCGCAGTCTGACGGGTCCAGAGACACGATCGCACGGAACGAATCATATGCGTGAGTCAGCATATATTAAAATGCTTTCAAAACTACACAGCCTCAGCATGATTATGATCACTATTTTGTTTAAGTAAGAGTTTTTTATTGAATCTAGAGGGTAATCTATAAGACTGTGGCTGTCAAATGCGAGTTTACTGAGCTCAACGGCTCTGGCCAGAGCAGATATAAACATAATGCTATTGGCTGTTTTAAAAAGGGGGGCGGGGCTGCTGTTTCAGTTGAAATTACGTCACCACATAGAATAATGCTGCGTGTTTCAAGGAACTTCAAAGATTCATCAGAATCAGAAATGTTTCTTGAGCAGCAAATCAGCATCTTAGAATGATTTTTGAAGGATCATGTGACTTTAACGACTGAAGTAATGACAAAATTATGAAAATTCGGCTTTGATCGCATGAATAAATTGCATTTTACTATAAATTACATTAGAAAATTATTGTAAATTGGAATATTTTGAAATGTAATTTTTTTACTGTATTTTCAAATGGGTATGAGTAACTGTGTACCTTTTTCTAAACAAGCCAGGCAAGTTGAGCAAACTGTGCTGGATGAGTTGAACACTTAAAGGTTTTAAAGGTCAAGGGTTAAAGGTTAAGTATGAGCAGTGGTGAAATAGATGCTTGTCTTGGCAAACACTGCTAATAAAGTTTATAATGTCTTGTGAACATCATTTCTGTTCTGTCTGTTTGGTTCTCGAACATACCCTCTGGTTCTTCTCCTGGTTTGGACTTTATCATGTTGTCTATGTTTCAGACTGTTTAGATATCCCTCCATCTGTCCAGCTAAATAGTTGTATTCTCTTGTGGTTTATAGAATTCCACACATTTCTGATGCCGTCTGCACTTTCCCAGACTCGCAGGCAGGGAACGCCCCCTTATAAGTTCATGTCAGAGTTGATTGCATTATGCTGCTCCTCCACACTGGTTTCCTGTTTTTAGAGTTAAGTTGAAAAACTGCAGCATCTCAGGCTTTCCAAGAGCTGAATTTGATAGATTCGTAATGCTGGGCCTAATAGAGGCCTGTGATTTCAGTAAAATGAGGACAGAATTATTTGATCCAATAAAAAGTTGTGTAATCCAAAATATACTGAAGAAAAAGTAGGGTTCTATGTAAATAATTAAACTGGTTTGCAGCACTTAATTTGCTTGCTTGTTTGTTTTTATTTTAAAATATGAATATTTTCTTTAAAAAATGTTATGATTTAGTTTGATTTATAATAAAGCTTTATAATGGCAGTGAATTGTGGAACTTTTATGAATGATGGATTTTTTTGGGGCTACAAAATCTCAACACCCATTCACTGCAATTATAAAGCATGGAAGAGATGGCACATTTTTTAATATAACTTCAATTGTATTCGTAAGAAAGCCACCTAGCATGGCTTGAGGGTAGTCTTGCGCTTTGTTTCCCGGCGGACCAAAAATAAACGCGACCCCTGGAAATCCGATAAAATTCAACCAGTCCTTTGATGACATTCCTGAAGGGTTTCCAGTTAAGTGTACCATATGCATCAGACGTTTAGCCAACGTTCTGTGGGCGTGACGTCTGAGGCTGAGACTAGCTTGAGGGTGACTAAATCATGAGGTGATTTTCATTTTTGGGTGAACTGTCCCTTTAAAACATCCACAACTGAATTCAGAAAATGGTCAAATGGGGAACACAAACTTTAGGAAAAAATGAAAACAGAATCTGTGAAAAATAAAAAAAATTCATAAGACTGTAAGTTTAGCAGGCACCACAAGTTAGCCAAACTGTTTAATAAAAAAACACAAGTGGAGTCAGTGTGAACGAAGGCTGATCAGGTTCTGTGGAAGTCTGCAGACTCAAATTCCACTCATTGTTCAGCATCCAACACAAGTGAAGAGTGAGTCACGTCCTGAAATCTCCGGCGTAACCTCTTGTTCTCTGTCCTGCAGGAGAATCAGGTTTGGGGAAGTCAACACTCATCAACTCCCTGTTCCTGACAGACTTGTATTCTCCAGAGTATCCCGGACCCTCTCACAGAATCAAGAAAACTGTTCAGGTAAGATCGGCCTGAATCCTCTGAATCCCTCCACAAAGGTTTTAGGATTAATAAGCTCTATGACTAACAAGTTTGATTTCTTACATATTTAGTTCATTATGATTATTTTCACAAATGAACGTAACTTTTTGTGAAGTACACCAAGGTCACATGACTTCGGCAATACTACAGTTGACCTCAAACAGGTCTTTCAATCTTCAAAAAGATTTTCCCTCATAATGAGGCTGTGAAAGCAACCAGTGAGTAGATGAGTTTAGGCATTTAACCAAAAAAACATTTTAAAACCCATTTACCTCAAGAGGATGGAACTGAAAGTGATAAAATGCAACTCGTTTATGGGTTTCGACCTACAAAAGTACGTCATTCCTGCAGCGCTCAGTGTTCCTCGCAGCTGGATAGCATACGCTTCAGTCTGTCTTCTGTAGGGTCCAGTCTCTTGCCAAATCAGCAATATTCTGACATCGGTCTAAATATCAGACTTTTAACTTAGGAGCTCATAGTGACGTGGCCTTCCCATTTCTCTGTGATGTGGCCTGCAGCTGTCAGTCAAGTGAGAATCAGAACTGGATTGGCAGGCACTGTCAAACCCAGGTGTGGCCCATTCCTCACTGGCTTCTTTGGTATGTGGTTTGTCGGCTGTTGTAAAGAACCACGTTGAAACATATATTTGAGGTGTTTTTTAGTCTGTAAGAAATGGTCCAGCTCTTAGGGGTTGTGTGGACCACTTTCATGAGGTATTTTCTTATCTTGGATTCTGTAGATCGGTACAGCTGTGTGAAATGCCATACAAATGCTATCTTGATTGAGATGAGTGTGATACATTACGTAACCGTGAGATTATATGTTTGTCACAGACAGAGATGTGTTTGCACATGATGCACAGAAATCATTTGAAATCCAACAGAAAACAGTTAATGTAGTTTTTGATGTTTAGGCATTGTAACGGTATTACTAATATTTAATTTGTATTTTTTTTAAGCTTGCACAATTTGAGTACAATTATTAGACAACTATTTTGCTGTTATATATAAATATGGCTATAAAATCAATTAAAAAGAAATTACTATTTTAAACGTATTAATAAATATGCAATACTTTACTATAATACTATAATATACAACATTACAATAATAATAGTAAATATACAATAATACAATTATAAGAACATCAAATAATATATTGTAATTTATTATTAGTATTATTAATAATAATAATAATAATAATGTTGTTACATTACAGTTAAAATTACAATACCTATACTTATTGTTGTTTGTTAATTTTTGAATATTTTATTTTGACTGAAAACCTGAGCTTCTCATGTTTAAACACTTCACTGAAAGTCTCAAAACATATACAATACATTTCTTTTATTAAATATCAGCCTTTTTAAATGTAATATTCACAGTAAGCCATACTGCCGTTTCAGTTTTATTTCAGTTATTCATGCAGCCTTTGGCTAAACACATTGATCTCTAATCATAATGTTTGTTGAGCTTGATGATGACTGTGCTGATAGATCTGATGTTTCAGTGGTACTGTAGTAAAAGCAGGTCAGTGTTGATGTCACGTTGCCCTTGGCTCATATCAGGTGAAGGATCAAATTTGTGTGTGGATTAATCTCAGAAACATGGTTTTCAGTGATGAGATGCCCTGGTCACTGCAGACTCTTGTCTGATGAGCTGAACGTACCGACTGAATAAGTTGACATGCGCATCACTGCGTCTGCCATATTGGAAAGGTCCAAACCCGCCCATAAACGCATACAAATTGACAGATGAAGTTTTTATTAACAAGCATTTTCTAAATTCTGTAACTAATGCCCACTTATAAAAGTAGTTACCATGGCAACCATTTTACATCTAATTACTGAATGTGCAGATTGATGGAGAAAAATACAGTTTTGATTATCTCTGATAATCAAACTGAAGAAGACAATACATAGAACTAGCATACATAACAGAAATCACCTGCATAGTGATCACTTTTGATGCTGGACCGATTTTTTTATTTTAATTGTTAAATGCTAATCTAAAAATCAAAGATATCACCAAAATGACAGCAAGTATGTATTCATAAATATATTTGTAAAGGGTTATGTGTTCAGGGGTTAATATGGCCTGCACAAACTATTTAACCCGGAAACATTGACTGTTCATTTCTGTTTTTATTTATCCATTTATTTATTATCTGAAATAGCCAAAAAGACTAAAATGACTATCATTTCAATTGACATTTAATTCATTGAAATGTATATGCAAAAGTGTTAGGATATTATTAAAAAGGAAAAAAAGATGATTTTCACCTAGGTAATTATTTGGTTTATATATATATATATATATATATATATAAAATATGTGATTAATTGTTTTAAAAATTATTATTATTTTTTTTTTTACATAAGTGTGTGATGTGTATATTATATGTATATATAAATAAACACATGCACATATATATTTAAGAAAAATGTTATGTTTATATATTAAATATATATAACAAAATACAATTATATACAGATATCAATGTATATACATTTTGTTTTGGATGCAATTAATCATTTGACAGCAGAGTGCATATATATTTTATTATATATTATATATATATATATATATATATAGGCTATATAAAATGTGCCGTTGGGTTATTTTGATTCGTTAAAAAACAACTAAATACAACTAACACAATAAAAACATGAAAGTATAAAAACAAGTTAGCTATGTAATGAGTCAGTCTTCATATCTCTGCTGTCACGCGGGGTGAAATTTAGTTTACGTGCTGAAATGCCAGTGTAAGAATCTGAAGCCTCCGCTGTCAGATCAGTCTGATCGTATCTCTGGTCTCTGTTCTGTCCTGCACAGTAACAATGAACTTGTATGTGGTTGTTGCCTCAGAGAATTCTGGGAAGTGAGTCAGAGAATCAGTATGTTACCGTGTGATGCGTGCATGAGGAGGAGGAAGAGAAGCTTCATCGCTGATGTTTCTCACAGTGTTGCGTCAGTTTTGTCAAACTGAAGACCTCGGTGTGTGTGTGTGTGTGTGTGGCTATGAAAAGGGGCATGGCACACACTAACCACTCAGTCTGTGGTCTGGCATCAGTGTCCTGAGTATTTTAGGCTTGTGTGTGTGTGTGTGTGTGTGGGGAAGTGCTCATTGAGAGTAGTTATATTGTTTATGTAAAGTGTTGGCAGCGCTGTAACTGGATCTGTGTGCCATTGAAACATGAATCCGTTGTGACAGGTTGAAAGAGGAGTGTGAGTTTGTCTGTTCAATCCCTCAATACAGCAATTTGTCTGTTTGTATTAAACTCAAGTAGTCTGTCAATACTGCTAATCGTCGGTGAGTGAACAGCACTTGGAATGAAATGCTAGTATTAAATGAAGCAGTGCAGACTTGAGCGGTCAGATATATGAATGTGTTGAGAGCCGAGGGTCTGAGGAGAGATGCTTGATGGAGAAGTGAAGCTTGATCATTTGTTTACTGAGATCTACTTTATAGTCTTGGAATTGTCCTGTGGTCACTTGTGTCAGATCTCAGAAGGAAGTCTTTATGACAAGCACATGACTTTTACATTTAAAAAGTGCTGTCAAATGATTAATCTCAAATAATCACATCCAAAATAATTTTTTTTGTGTATATTGGGCATAATTATTATGTGTATATATATTTAAAAACACATACAAATATTATGTAAACAAAAACGTTTATTTTGGATGCAATTTAATATAATATTAAATATATTAAATTAATGAATTTATATATATATATATATATATATATATAAATAATTATACTTAATATAATTCAACTCCTTGCCCAAGTTATTTTATTATTTTTATATTACTTTTTTTTTTTTTTTTTTCAAAATGTAATGCTTTATCAACAATCAACAAGTTATAAAACCAAGTCCATGTCTTACTTTTTACTTTAAACATTGAAATATTTATTTATTTATAATTATAACACTTTTAATCCTGTTGAGTTATCAGATGCATTGTAAATGTGGATTAGTGCTGACTTTAAAACACATACCATATTAATAGCTTAATTAGGGCTGGTGCTGATGATGCTCTGAAGTTGCTTTGTTTCAGCTGCCATTTCTGACAGCAACACGTCTGCTAGTTTTTTAAGATGTCTAACCAGCCCCTCACACCTCATCAGCTGCCTGCATCAGGTCAGACTGATGATAAGTCTCCGGCCCACGCCATTGTGGCTGAGCGACTGCTGTCACTTTTTCCGTCAACACAGGAAGAACAAAAACCAGTCAAAAGCAGCGGTTTGGTTTTTCTGCTCCACCTGCTCAGTGTAGTCCACTCACAGACGGTTATAAAACCAGTCAAGATGTTCTCATGGTTTGTACACCGTTGTTGAGTGATTACACTGGTGTGGTGTAATTATCAGGGTGATGTCACTGATGTGGAATTGTTTGGTAAGACAGAAGATACGGGATGGGTGATCACACCCCCTCATTACCTCAGACTGCCTGAAACAACAGCCAGAAATGATGATAAAACAACAGGTTCTCATCGGACAAAATCATAACACGTGTGTCCAACATAAACACTGAGATGCGTCATAAATATCCTACAAAACTAGTTCATACTGAATAGGTGTTGCTTTAAAATAGATATAATGTAATATATATAGGATGTATTTATTTATTGATTGATAAACTTTTCTTTTTCTTGGTAGTTTTAGGAAAGTTCACAGTTCCAATTCAAGGTGTTTATCATCAAATTTTGCTGAATTATAATTTTTTATATTTCAGTTTGTAACATTTTGATTTCATGGCCGTAATTTCAAGGTTAACCGTAATGTATATATTTCTTAAGTGCGTTTTCTTTACTTCATAATCTATTATAATCTATATAAACAATTTTTTTTATTTAGTGATTTAATGACATAAAATTTGACCGTGTCTGTTTTCTGAATTCACGTTGTGGTTTTATTGTGAACGATTCATCCATAACTTCATTGTTTGTTTGTTTTTTTAAACAATAACTAGTAGATAACAACACATTAGTTTTAGGAAAAAGAAAATGAATGATTTTGGAACTCTCAATTTCAAATGTCAAAAATGACAAAATATTATAAATACATTCTATTGATATCTTCAAGAAACAACTAACTCAGATTTATTATCTATTATTTATGGATCATAATTAGCTGTGTTAATCTCAACCCACACTTTGGGTTTAGTTTTTATTCCCTTGTGTCATGAAGAACACTTTTAATCTCAAACTATCACATGCTCGCTAGTTGTCTGTTGAGTCACATGCACATTGTGAAATATTGCTGATTATTTATTTATTGCATTTCTTTTTGGAAATCAACATGTAACATTGTGATTACTGTGAAGTCTATGGCTGCGTTCTGGAGTTTCTCGGGTCTCGGGTGTTGCTCGAGGCTGGCTGGTCTGCAGACGGGGGACTCTCACAGGTGATAAAAATGGCATAGGAAGTCTTAGGAGGAAGTACATTGACTGTGCTAGTCTTGTGGTTTTTTACCAAAGGTAGGTTATGACAAGGTGAATATCGAGCTCTTTTTCCGTTCCAAACATTGTCACGGTCTTGTGAATAAACAGTTGAAGTCTTCACAAACCGGTGATTAAAACAGCAGCTCATGCTTGAATAGACATCGCAGCACCAGAGAGTCTCTGTCAGACCCAGCCAAATGTTTTTCAGTTGTTGCCTGCAGTTGTTGTGTGTCTTCACTCGTCTGTGTGCAGAGAAACCAGAGGGCTGGAGAGGAAACACTGTCTTTCTGGTTTCTCAGCATAGCTGGATAACAGCGCTGCTCTGTCATCTGCATGTCACTGCATGTTTATATATCATATAGGACCCGTTTCGCTCCGCGATCAACACTTACACTTTCAAACTCACCTAGAACACGTCCTACATGTTACCAAAATGTGGTGTCTACAGAATTTGTGCCATGCTTTCTAAAGGGTGTGAAAGGAAAGTGAGAATAGAGCAGGTTGTGTTTCCTGAAGCTCTGAAATTGTCAGTGGTCAACAAATGCCCAACTACATTGCAGCAATGCTTTTGGTCATTATTTAATGGTTTTTAAAGATGTTTCTTCTGCTCATCAAGGCTGCATTTATTAGATTAAAAATCCTATCATGCAGTTTAACTGTTTCCAACACTGATAATAAAACATCAGCATATTAGAATGATTTCTGAAAGGTCTGAAAGACTAGAGTAATGATGGTATGTATCACAGGAATGAATTACATTTTAAAATATATTTACACAGAAAACAGTTTTAAATTTTTAGTTTTAACAATACCTTACTGTTCTAAAACTTTTGAACAGTAGTGCATGTATATATATATATATATATATTTATGTGTGTGTGTGTATATATATATATATATATATATATATATACACACAAATTCTGGAATTAAGATGTGTTTACTTGAGTAAAATCACTTATATAATTATATAAATATTTAAAATATAATAAAACATTTTTTTTGCCTAAAACAATCAAATATTTGCTAAAGGGGTAAGATAAATGATCTTAATTTGAAGGCTACACAAGATTGTTTCTTACATTTTAGAATTGTTTTTCAGGGTTTGTTTGTTTTTGGCACAATACACTTCTCTAAAAATGTGGCACTCAGGTTAAAATTCGTCAAACGTGCACCTTTTTTTTTTACTCAATAGAAGACTGAAACTAAAGAGACGGAACAACAACACAACAACAACAACAGGCGGTGTGAGGGGGTTGAGATATCTGCAACTTTAGTTACAAAGACATTGTATTGTAACTCCTGGAGAAAAATTGCGCAGACACTGAACGAACATGAAGCTTTCTAGATACACCTGCATACGTGTTAAAAAAAAAATAATAATTAATTATCGAAAACGTATACTTGGGCCTTTACTGTATTTTGAGTACTTCACCCAAAATAGCTAATTTGTTGAAATGAGTCCTGTAGGCACACTTTATTGAGAGGAATTAGATCATGCTTGGGGAAGTGAACCTTTTTTGAAATGATGTGTTTAAACCAAATTCAGTACCACAGCTTCTGCTTTGATATTTACGGCAGTGCTCAGGCAAATCCACACCAATCTTCAATCACTTCTCTTAAACACCTTCCAAAGATTCAAGGCTATGAACCTTTGCCAAATTCAGGGACTTGGTTTAACCTCAGTGTTATCTAACAGCCTGCTGTCTGGTGCACCAGTCAGACTGTCTTTTTATTCAGATTTTCAGATTACACTAGCTTTTGCCTTGTGTGTGTAATATGCATCAATTAGTAAAATCTAATTACAGTTTGCATGCAGAATTTGGTTGTAGATAATATTTTGAAAACCATTGCATTTGTTTTCTTTAGAGCAAGTGCAAAATGGAGAACTTCTCAGACATTTAGCTACTTTACCGTGGTTTGTGTTGCTTCTTTGGGACAGACGTTCGTGATGAAATGAGTACTGTGTGTCTGATGGAAACCAATGTTGGTTTGCTGTACAGACAACGGAAGTCAGAGAAGGGTTTATGGGTTTGTAGCTGGAGCGAGGTGTGTCCTTGGACCGTTTTAAAGGCAGGTGGTGAACAAGGTGTCTCGTTTGGTAAATAAATCTACCTTCAAGTGCTTTCTGTCTTTGCACTTTCCATTTAAATGTTCTAGTGTTTGCCGTGCCAACCCAAACCTGACCTAAAATGTACTGCGGTACATCTCTGTGGCAGGCGCATCTTTTACTCCTGTTTCATCGCTGAAAATAATTCCTTCAAACAGTGGAATAAGTGTTTGTGTACATCCAAATAAATTTCTTCTTTTTAACAGTTATGCCAGTAGGTGACATTATGTGGAGAGCGTGGTCTAATAATCTGATGTATATTTTCTCAAATGAAATTAACTTATTTTGCTGATTTTCTATATTTTACGAAGAAAACTAAGTTCTAGCGAGTTGTTTAGTAATTAGGGATGGTGTCAGTCCTTTAAATCAAACCGCATATTCACAATCAACATGTCATGTTTCAAATGCCTTAAACTTTTGAAATAAGTTCGGGGGAGATTAAATTCCAAGAAGTTCATAAAAAAATATTCCTAGTTCAATTCTTTGGAAAAGTACTCATATTAATTTTCCTTCTTAAGAAGAATAAAATCTTATAGGATTGATTTGTGGTTCTTGCTGAAGTCCCATCAAGGGACCATTGTTTGCATTATCAACTCTTAAAGGGGTCATACAAACCCAATTTTCCACAAGCTAATATGATTTATTTAGGGTCTTAATGGAAAGTTTGTAATATAGTTTGTTTTAAAAATTTCAAATTTCTCAAAGATAGTTTAAAACGCTATCATAAATGGCTCTTTTGCAATCACTCTGTCCTGTGTACTTCCCCTTTAAGTCTTCACAAGCTCTGCTGACTCCGCCCCTCTTTTGCGTATTCATAGTGAAACTTGCTAATCAGCATTATTAGGAAAGGCGATTTGCAAAGATTCATCAAAAGACATTATACTCAATGCTTCTGTAGGTGAGGCTGGATCATGAATGATTCGCGTGAACATAAAACGCATTCCAGTTGATCAACGGCACGTTTCCCTTCAGAACCAAATGTAACGTTAATCCTCCGCGTCTTCAGTCACTCAGGTCTCGGGGGTAAATAACTACTGCTATGTTCATTAATACATTCATCAACACAACGCCTCAATCTCTTAGGAGTCTTGCTTGTCTCGCGTCTCAGACCCGCCCTGAGTGAGCCGTCATCAGACCGAGGTAAGACAGTTCAGTCTGTGTGACACGCTGCTGTCAATCATCTATAGTGGGAGTGGCCTCTGTCTGTGTGACACCACACCGCCATGCATTTGAGAAAGGCTTGATTTCAGAAGGGGCCACTTATTTTTATTAAATTAAAAGAAAACTACTGATGAATCTTTATCATTGTAGGGTGGTTGTGTACACACATTTCAGTCCAAACTGCTTGTAAAAGTGCATGTACCACCGTATGACCCCTTTAATATCACTTCAGAGAACCTAGTACTAGGAATATGTATTACATTTGTGTTGCATATAGCGAATTAATGCGTAATAGCTCAGTGAATTCATAAAATGTCTAAACTTAAAGATTAAAGCATGTCTGAGATTATCCTATATTATAAGGACCAATTCTCACTATTAACTAGTAGCTTATTAGTATGCCAAAAAATATATTGCCTGTTTATTAGTACTTATAAATCACATATTTTGCATGACCATATGCTACATCCCTAACCCTACCCAATACCTAAACTACCTTACTAACTAAAAGTAGTAGTTAAAGGAATAGCTCACCCAAAAATGAAAATGACCCCATAATCTACTCACCCCCCAGCCATCCTAGGTGTATATGACTTTCTTCTTTCAGTTTTCTGAGTTTTTATAAAATTTATCCTGGCTCTTCCAAACTTGATAATGCTGGTGGATAGTGGCCATTATTTTGAAGCTCAATAAATTGTATGTATCCGTCGTGACACTAACCTATGTCTTCTAAAAATAAGATTTTAATCTTGCACCATGTCCCGGGGTCTCTGCACCAGTGCCTAGTTGTGAGGGTCAGAGGTCATTTGTATGATATATGTTGGTGAGGTCAGAGTCAGACACGAGTGAAATGTTCATCAGAGCGGTGAAGTGAAGAATCAGGGATCACCTGCTCACCTCAGACAGGAATCCTCCACCCATCCCAAAGCAGACATTGTCCCTCTTGCCTGCTGAACCACTGTTTGCATTCCACAGCCAACCACCTCCTGATGGAGCCATTTCTCCTGCATTCTTGGTCTCTTTTCTTTCCCCGTTTCTGTGGAGTTGGTAATTTACAGAATGACAGATCTGTGTTGGCTGCACAGATGCTTCAGCACATCATCTCGCTCATGTTTCCAAAACATCCCGCGGCCTCTCAGTTAGCGCTAATGGTTTTGGAAACAACACTTCCACTGAGAAGAAAGAAATGTAGCAGGATTTGCCAGTGTGCTCTCAGGTTACCTGTTTTTTTCCTTTAGTAGGCTACTTTTATGATGCCTGAGGGGCAGAGATTTAGAAGGATTATATTCACCCGGAAATTAAACTTCCTTGTCTTCATAATGTTTCAAATCCATATTAATTTTTCTCTTTAATTGATAGTTTTCACGTGATGTCACACCCGTATAGGAACGCAAAACTAATCTAACTAATTGAATACATTCATTTTGAGAAATGTTCACTTTTCATACATTGGTAGACCAATCTAGGTTTTTTGATAACCAATGCCGATCAACAATGAGTTTGGCACAACATAAAGGAGAATGAATCGTGACACGCTGGACAACAACCATGAATGGCCCACAAATCACACAAGTCATCAAGATTGAACTTGCACGCTCTCTAAAAACAGCCTTCGTTCAGGATGTGTGTAGCTCCTCCATCCCAGCTGTTTGGTAGACGCCGCTGGCCAAGAATCTTTTTTAAGGGGTGTGCTTTATGAAATGACTGTCCTGCGCTGGGCTTAGTGGTGTCCGTCTGAGTTGTGAGGGCTGTTTAGGAGGAAATCATAAAATGCAGCCCTGAACAACCCAAACCCAGAAGCCGCAGTCTCAGACCACAGCCACTTTATGGTGCACATGGAAAGGTGTGGGCTTGAGCTTGTTTTAGCTGAGGTTGCACACATGTGGGCTGAATCTGTTGAGCGCCGACTGCTTCACAACATATTTAAAGGCTTAGAAAATGTGATCCATCCATTTAAAGCTACTGGTAAAGCTCCACGTAATGTTATGGGACCCCAATCCAGGGGAAAAGGGGAGTAACAATAGAAGAGTTTCTCAACATGACTTATGGTATCGTTCATGTCCAGTTTCATGCCAATGTTGAGTAACTTTAGGTTAAATCAGCTGTTTCGCATTAATGTAGGTAAAGAGTACAGAGCAGAGGTGTGGACTCGAGTCATGTGACTTGGACTCGATTCAGACTCGAGTCATGAATTTGATAACTTTAGACTCGAC
>JAUMHI010000064.1:3335750-3350862 GCA_032359435.1 Enteromius unitaeniatus
TTCCAGTTAAATTTTTAACACGTGTAAGATTGTGTAAGGACTTTTAGTGTGTGTGTGTGTGTGTGTGTGTGTGTGTGCATCTGGCATCTGATATGTTCACAGGACTCATCTAGGTGTTCTGGTCTCCAATGAAGGTCATCTCCTTGTGCTGATACACCATCTGATCTGGATACGGACTGAGGAACAGATTCAATAATCAATGCTATAATAGTAATATAAATAATACTAAACATTATTAATAGTAATCGTGCCTAATGGATAGACCTATAAGACAAAAAAAAGTTTGGGAATGACTGTTTTAGGGGGAAAAATATCCTAATTGCCCTTTTCTTATTTTATGACTTAAATGATTTAATCATTAAATGAATCATTTTATGATTTAAAAAAAATCTTACAAATTTGTCATAAGCGTTTTCTTATCTCTTCTCTTTAAGAAGCTCTTTTAAATAGTTTTCAGTTTATTGTTTATCAGTGAGTCTTCAGAAAGAACTGACATTTATTCAGATCAAAACATTTTCTTAATAATTTTAATAATCTGTTCTTAACATATTTGAGAACCTTTTCCAGAATTTTTCCTAAGTTACACTCAGGAACAGTGTAAGGAACCTCTTGGGATTTATCTTTATTTCTTAAGAAGTGTGTCCCCCCCGATCCATCATTCTACCACACAAGGTCATATGCAGATATAGAGCTAATTTTGCTGTGCTTGGAAAATTAATTTTGACACAGGAGCATATTGCTGCGTTTAAAACCCGAGTCAGCGCTCAGCAGCAAGCGGCTCTTCAAGGTCGCTTTATCACTGTTGACTGACTTCACAAACTTATTCCATATTTCTGAGAATTTGAGTTAATTGCAGAGTAAATAAAACCGTATCAAATTCAGTCATCTAAAAACAAACCTTGTACTGGAAATCCCTACTTTCTTAAAACCCTAAATCAAGCGTCCCATCAGCTTATTTCTCAAATCGTTTCCTCCAGCTGCCTCCATTACATTCCTGATGGAGAGTAGAAGACGTGAGATTTTACATGGTAGTAAATATTGATATAAATAGTAATGATTAACAACAAATTGGCATTATGTGTTGATGAATGCAGTCTAGTGTGTGACAACCCTTGACAAACCCAGAGAATCAATACAGCCTTGGTGATGCTTTGACCTTTTGACTAGATAACCATGAAAACTCAGCTAACCGTCTGATTAGATTTGAGGAGTCATGAGGTCTACCGGAGAGAACTGGTTTTCTCCACAACGTTACCTACAATAGTCCCACAATGCTTCCTACTAATACCTTAGCACTGACATTTTAGTTTTAAGGTTGTGTGGAGAGTGTCAGAGGTATTGCTTGCGATTGATGTTGTTAGATGTTTTACATGTTTACAGTGTTGCGCGTTATAACCAATCACACACGATTCTGTTGAATTTATGAACGCAGCGGCCAATCAGTGGTGTTGAGATGAGTCATCAGTGAAACACTGGAGATTTGTTGTTCAGTACATGACCTAAAAGGTCCATTTTGGTACTTTAAAGGTACATATTTGAACCGAATAGGTACAAACATGTACCTTTTGAAAAGAAAAAAAAGTGAAGCACCACAACTGTTTTCAGTACTGATAATAATAATCATGTTATCTGTGATATCTGAAGGATCAATGATACCTGAAGGGTCACGTGACACTGAAGACTGGAGTAATGATGTTGAAAATTCAGCTTTGATCACTGGAGTAAATTACATTTTATTTAAATTTTGTACTAACTCTCATAAACAAGCTGCATGGTTTGTAAAAGCTTTCACTTATAGCCAAATGGCACCAAAGTTTAATACTTGAAAGTAAAGGTAAAAATCCCAGACAAACACCTCTATCTAGGCTTCACTGTAGGGCACTTAAAGCCGCCGTCTTCCCTCATCAGTACTGAGTCAGCAGCCCTCATGTTCACCACACAACAGAGACTGCTTCAGCTATCCATCTGATAGCAGTTTTAGGTTTTTCGAGGTACATTAAATGGTGTAAAAGCACACATTAAAAGCTAAAGCGCTTGAGGTGTTTGCATAAAATGCTGCGACGAGTCTCGTGTGTTAAACACACAGGGTGGAGCAGCAGACGGCATGATCCAAGGTTACTGTAGTTCACTCCGGAGAAAAGTAGAAGTGTGCTCAGAGACGGCCTGTAGTAACCTCATCACACACACACACACACGTCTGCTCAGCCAAACAATCTGACTCATCTGAGATCTGTCAACTTCAGCTCACTTTCTGAGCGTGGCACTTGTGCTGAGTCTCCATGTTGCTGTGCTACATCGTGATGACCCATCTGCAGAAACACATTTTCAGATCTCTAAATTTGTGCAGCAAGAGAATAGTGGGTGTCTTTGGAGAAGAGTATAATTTGACTTAATTTGACTATTTATTATTTCCCCCAAAAATCCAAGTTTTTCCACATCCCACATTTTCCCAAATTTTAATTAAAAACACCATTGCTTATTCTCTCAAAACCAGGCAGATATCCAAAACCAGCCTATTAACCAGTCCTCATATTTCAGAATTTGTCTTTTTCTTTTTCACCTGTTTTATTGTTCACCAAGTAAAAATCATGTCAAGAAACTCATCACATTTGATAAACCAGATTAAATCAGGGGAACTGCTCACAAAAAATGTCCTCCCAATGTTTTGTTCACAGCCTTTGTCCTTATTTTCAGCAAATGCTCTCAAAAGACATACAGCATGGAGTATATAAATGTGTGTATTATTATATATATATATATATATATATATATATATTGTTTGTGTGTACTGTGTATATTTATATTGTATATAATACACACATACACAATATATTTGTAAAAAAAATTACATGCATGTACATTTAATATTCTTATATTTTATATTATACATAATAAATGTAATATATAATAATAAATAATTTAATATATAAACATATTTTTCTTAAATACATGCACACAGTATACACATATTATGTAAACAAGAACTTTTATTTTGGATATATATATAAATATATCCAGCACTTATATATATATATAGTTATACGTTTATATATTAGTGCTGCCTGTATACATTTAAGAAAAATATATTATATGAAATAAATATATTTCTGTATTTCAAAAAAATATTTCTAAATATTTAATTCAATATATATACTAAATATCTAATAGCAATGCTTCAATGAACATGAGTAAAATTGGCCTGCATAGGATGTCAGGGGTCAGTCATTTAGCAAGAGCCTTCATTTTTATTGCAAAATTCAATTTCAAAATATCTTCTTGTAGCAACAGTTAAGCTGTTGACATGTTTGGGTTGTTTGATAAAAATGAGACACTGTGAGAAAGAGGCAGTTGCTGTTGAGTTATTCCCAAGACTGACCTCAGGGTCACAGACGCGGCTGGATCAAAGTCATCGTTTTCAGTTCTCTGAAAACCTTTCCTTCTCTGCTGACACAACGCAGCATTGCAGAGTTATTAGAAAAACAAGCGCTGGAAGTGACACAATGTGACAGGATGTGTAGACCTGTTTGTTGGTGTGTGTGTGTGTCTATAGGACATTTTTTCCATCTTTTTCCTACAACGCTGTAATGAACTGCCAAACACATGAAGAAGTGCAGACTCACCGGTTACATTTTGACAGAGTTGGACCTTGTCTGACATGCTTTTATTGATTGAACCATCACTGCAGCTGTATTAGCTGTTCGTTTGCAGTTTGTGTTTAGTTCTTGTAGTCTTTAGAGTGATTAATAACGCTTGCAGAAATGAAAAGCCTAGAAAATATAGCTTTGCAAGTTTCTTTCAATGCCAGTTGCTCAGCTGACACAGGAAGACTGTGATTTGAAATCTGTCATCTTTTGCATGTATGATCAGTTAGACGTAGAGATTTTTTTTTTTTAAGTTGATCACTTCATAGACAAATGTGTAATGTGTACGAATTACTATGTTACCACAGGAAAATGATATCTGATTTCAGCCAATTCTGTTTTTTCTGAGATCAACTCTACCACACAAATAGGCTGATGTAAAAAATTAGTAGTTGTTTCATGTCTTAAGTCAAGTCTAGTGTTTGGTTTGGTTTGAGACAGGCTTTTAGTTTTATTGTATGATGTACAGTTCTTCCATAATACACCGATAAGATATAATTTTACCATTTAAAGGACGTTGCTGTTATCAATTTAACCTTTGACCCTGTCTGTAACATGCAAATCTTTAAGGAACAGAGTTGTTTGCTTAAGTGAAAATATGCTAAGTTAATATATGTAAATAATGGATTTAAATGGACTTTCTTCTAGAATGTGCAGAATGGTTTGTATTATTTATAAACTATTAGCATTTCTATTCATTAACATGTAATTTTGTACTTTTAGACGTCCTAATCATTTATTTAATTTGATTCATTAATTAACATTTTAACATTAACATTCTCTTTAGATTTATTTAATGATGACTCAGAGCTTTGATTATATATTATACATATATATTAGAGTGCAGATCGGGGCGCATTTTTCTGTCCAAGCCCGGCCCGCGTCCGACAGAGCAGTAACCGGACCTGACCCGAGCCTGACAGGCATCAAATTATTAATGTCCGAGCCCGATCCCAGCCCAACACAGTTAAAATCAAAATTTTTTCAAATACTAATGACATACCCGCTTTATTAAGCAACTGTAGGAAGGCGTTTGGAAATGTCAACAGATGAGAGCACCAGTGCACACGGGGCAAAAAGCGTCGTTATAACACAAGCGCACATTTGCGCTGATGTGACTGAGCGTGACCCAATCCCGAGCATCCTTTCTAAATATCTGTCCGAACCCGGCCTGGCCCGTCCCGTCGGGTATCCATCCTCTAATATATATGTGTGTGTGTGTCTACCATGCATATTTATCATTATTTATTATATATTGACAGATTAAGGATGAGATGATATAATGGGAGCCAAATAATGGCGAGCATGGTGTTGTTGGATTGCTTGATGACTAATGATGTGTTTCAGGTTCATGTTCCTCTTCTGGTTAACACAGGCTGCATTAATGTGTGCTAATCTACACTGGGTTCACTTTCCATGTCTTTTGAGTCATATACTCCCTCACTAACACGTTTCTTCATCGTGTTTGAGGTTTTGTTAAACACTTTGGAGTCAACATTTTTGGTTTCCAGTTTAGAAAAGTCTAATGAAGAGCTTCTGGATTTTCTTCTTGGACGCTTCTTTGGAAATCCACTGCTCTGATTTGCTCATGTTCATCAGTCTGAAACAAGTATCTGTTAAGCCAAAATGCAGAAGCATCTTCTTTTATAGATTGGATTTCTGGCTGCATACAGTGTTTGTTTGATGTCCAGTCACTTCAGCTTGCCTGGGAGTCAGAAACTGGGAGTTCAGTAAGCATTGCTTTTCATTTTACATGCAAAGATGGTGTTTACATAGAAAGTACAGAAGCAAAGTACTTTTGTTTAATTCAAAGGTCAGGGAGTGGGTGACACAGGGTAAAACATAAAACTGAACATTCTGCAAGTTTTGCACAAATCTGTAATGGAAACGCAGCTAACGCAAAAAAAAAAAAAAGATTTGTAATGATTTTAATGCGTGTTTAATGTTAATGGGATTTTATTATTATTATTCAATGTCAAAGTTTATTGATCTGAGTTTTGATAACTCGTCTCAAACTCGTTTCAACAGAATACGCACGTTTGTTTCTGTGAATTGGGGGGACTTTCCATAGACTTCTTTTATACTGACCAAACTAAATATATTTTTTTTATCCCCTAACCCTAAACCTGCACCTTAAAGGAAACATATTTGCAGTTTTACACTTTTAAATAAACATCTACTACATGTACTTTTTACAAATATTTTTTTATTCATTTAACCAACATTGTCAAAAATTTCAAGTTTTACTACCCTTGATTTTACTGTACTTTTGGTCCCCTCAATTTAGCATAAGCAAGTGTACAAACACACACACACACACACACACACACACACACACCTACCTATGAGGGAACAGGGTGTTGTCTGTCTGACTGTTTGTTCTCTAAACAGGATCTGTGTAATCAGTTTCAGCATTAGTTGGAAAATAAGGATGGATTCTCCCCCTTCGAATATTGCTTTGTGTTTTTCTGTTTGGCTGAACTCATTCTCTTTCACTTCAGCTTGACTTGTGACACGAGAGATCAGATCAGAGATAAAGTGAAGAGTGTAATTTCTGCACCAGCAGCATCAGAATTGCAAGAATATCAGTTCTCTTTTTATGAACCCTCTCTCTGCCTCCCATTGGTTAAAAACAGGTAGTCCGCCCAGGCTCACTGCATTGGTTGAGCCGATGTTGCTGAGTGGGGATACTCGAACTAACAGAGCACTGACATGGTTTTATAATGGAGAGCTACATGATTACGCTAGTGTAGGAATAAGGTAATTTAACCTTGAGTAAGTGACTCCCTTTAGCTTAATCTTGCTGTGTGTTGACCCACTGTGGCAGTGAACTATGGGAAAGCCTGCAGGACTGTTCTGTTCGTACTGAAAGTACAGTATAATTGATTTGTGTTTATAGCTGCTCTCTGAGCTCTTTCATTTCATGTCGACTTTGTGTCTCCAGTTTGAAGTTGTAAAGCTTCAGTGTAGATAAACACCCCTGTAGAGAGGATGGCTCACATTTTCTCCAGTTCACCTCACAAGAGGTCAAAATGAAGTTTTACCCTGCAGTAACATGGATTGGAATATATACAGTATGTTTAGGGAATTAATGTGTATGTCTCGGACACTTACCGGAATGTAGTTTATATTGTGTCAGTGGACCTGAACTGAATAACCATGAGTGATGAGCAAAGCTGTTACAGACAATGCTGGGATGGAAATGGGAGTTTAGCAGGTTTTAAAAAAAAAACTTGAGAAAATGTCTCATGTTGTTGTTGACGCTTTCTTCTCTGAAGATTTAACAGGTTCAACATTGTGTTCTGTCCAGAAAATATTGTTTCTACTTCATAATTGTAAATTATTACATTTTAATTGCATGTTACATTTATTAACATATCGCTCTGTACTCCAGATGCAGCTCTGTTATTGACAACTTAAAAAAATGTTAAAAGCACATGAAGCTGAAAATATAAAAATAAAAGCTAATTTGGTGTTATTGTTAACTAAAACCAAAGCTAATACTATTCAAAATATTTTTTGTTCATTGAAATCGAATAAATAAAATTAAAAAAGAGCATATAATGAACAATGAAAGGAGAGAATATTTTAATTTTCAGAAATGAAAGATTTAAAGAAATATTTAAAAAGGAAAAACAAAACATTAAAAATGTCTAAAGCACATATAATAAGAAAAACCTAAGCTAAATTAAACTTGAAAGCTAATTTGGTGTTATTGTTAACTAAACCCAAAACTAATTAAAAATTGTGTTAATTAAAACAAATCTGAACTACAATAAATTAAATTAAATGAAAATGAGAATATTATGAATAATGAAAGACATTTAAATTGATTTAATTATTATTTTATTTCAAATGTAAAGAAATATTTCAAAAATAAAATATGAAAATCATAAAAATGTAAAAAGCACATAAAAGTACAAAAACCTAAGCTAAATTAAAACGAGAACTTAAAATCTAAAAACAAAATGATAAATACTAATAATACTAAAATTGTCCTGGGCAAAGCAAATTCTCAGAAAGGCTTTTAATTATATAAAAATATAACAAAAGTAAGATGAATGTCCTGGAAAGCTTTGTCCACACGACATGAAACCAAACCCTGGGCATGTTGTTTTCTTTATGCCAGGAAGTTCTTGACTGTTATGTGTCTGCGCACGGAGCTGACCTTCCTGATCATTTTGAAATCATTGCTCTTAAAGGATCACCGTATTCAACAGCACTACTGAGGGGTGTAATAACCATAGGCAATGAGATCATGTTCAGATGAGAGTCAACAACAGATTCCCAAAACAGCGTCACCTTCATACACTCTCATTTAATTAAAAATTCAGCTTTGACATTTCTGCTTATGTGTTTGAGAAATGATCCCTGTAATATTCACAGAACCATCTGCTGTGTGCTGTATAATATTGTTTGAGCACTAACCAGGAGAATTACTTTCCAAAACAAACAGCTCAATAATTATTAGGGATGTAATCATCAACGTTGCTTCCAGAGCATTCTGATTATAGCTCCACTGTCATCAGCTTGAGTTTCAGATTGTGTGTGCAAGATATAATATATAGTTTATGCTGAAGGGATAAGGGTAAAGTGCAGGATCTGTTTGTTTGGTGGTACCCACACCTTTAATATATGCCGTCTAGTGTTAATTTGACTGAATATCCATTGTACATTTATGCACTAAAGGTATTATGATGGAGTATCACATGCCTTGTTTTTCTTTCTCTCTCCAGCATTAAGCTGCTAGCGGTTCAGGACTTGGCCGATCGGGAGGCTCTAGACAAGGTACTGTTATTTCTACACACAGTTCTTCAGCACTGTCCCAAACTAGCTTGGTGTTTCACATCTTGCTTTTGTATACTGTGTCTATAAAGAACCACCCTGTGAATTCCTCCTTGTTGAATTTGTATGGTTTAGTGGTTAAAAAATACTTCAAACCAGAGAACAAATGTGTGTGCCATCATTTCCAACGAATATTGGCCAACAACAGCATGTTTCGGAAAACTTTATGCCTGCTGTTAAAGATTTTCAAATGGACTATTACAGAAGAATTTTGCTCTCAAGAAACCACGCTGTTGTATTTTGTTTTTCATTTGCTCTATACTCAAATACTTTTAATTTTAACATTTGTTTAATTTTCTAGATTGGTTTGGGTTGTTATTCATTTACTTTGTTTTGTTTTGAAGATGATTTGGTTCTAAAACTTTTTTGTTATGCTGGTTAAAAGTTTCCTCGCATCACAAGTTAAGTGCTCTCAATGTATTTATATAGTCTGTGAAAGGCTTGGAACCATAAAATATATGATCTATCAGATTATTCGGGCCAAACATTAACATCCTGCACATACCTCCACACACCCTGTTAGCACAGACATGGTCAGCACTCTTAAACGAAGACGACCAATCTGGTCCCACTTTATATTCAGTGTTTCTAATACCTATGTACTTAACTGGATATGTATCTAGTATATAACCACAGTGTAAGTACACAATGGCACATAGTATCCACAGCTGTAATAGTTCTGTAACAACCCGCAGAATGTTGTGTGTAAGTACAAATGTGTAACAGGACATTGGTAACAACACTTTTTTTTTTCACTTCACTAAGTGCTCGTGTAACAGGAAATATATAAATAGATTTTGTAGCAACAGTATGTATAAGAGTAATTAAAACTATTTGGTCCAGGGGGTGGAGATGGGTAGGTTTTTAGGAATATATAAAGTGTAAATCTAGAGTTGGTGCACCACTTTAACTGTCCAAGTTTTGGCATTTTGGACAGCAACCACAATTTGTATGTAAAGCCTACCTAAAGGTAGTCCTGTTACACATTTGTGCTCTCATTACCAATAAGTGTTGTTATCAATGTCCTGTTACACATTTGCACTTACACATACCCTTCAGAGAGTGTGTAGTTACACAAATATTACAGCTGTAGATACTAATGTGTACTTACACTGTGGTTCCATACTATGTACACATCTAGTTACTGTTTTAGCACACCGTATTAGCGACACAATATAAAGTGGGACCACACATTTCCATGGGAAAAAATATTTCCTGTACCAACACCGCTGAAAATGTGTGCCAGCAGTACCGTTGGACTCTTTTGACATTTGAGGTGACATGAGTGACAGATCAGTGCATTAAAGTTCTCGTGCAATGTCAATATAATGCAAAAGTTCAAATGTCAACTCAGTGTTTACAATCCTTAAAACACAAACGGAGTGAAACATGAAATACTGTAAGTTCAGGATTACAAAGGAAAACTAAAATGAGTATTTATGTCAAAAGCCCATGTCTCTTTATCATTTATTTATATATATATACTGTATATATATTAGTTCCTCTCTCCTCCGTTTTCTACCTAACCTACTAAAATCAGGATACTCTTCTATTTTAAGATGTTATTTTTATATGCGTGTCCTTCTCTTCATGACCCTGTGCACAAAGCACTGTGTGTGTGTGCGTGTGTTGTGTTTGAGGTCTTCTGCGCTTTGCCTGATGCTGGGAATAGACTAGTAAAGTAGGTTAGCAGAACAGCAGTTTGTCAGTGAGAGGACTAGGGTAGAGTCAACCCATATTTCTCCCCTCTCCTCTTTCACTCGCGCACTATTTCTGTTCTGTCTCTCTCACTGCAGAGTAGAGAGCTCTCCTGTTTGTCTTTCTGGGATGCACCTTGTTGATTTGGCGTGGCTGAGGTATAGGGTAAGATATGGGAAGTTTGCTGGTTCGATCCCTGCAAAATATGAGCTTTGAGCCTGATCACCATTGGGCCCTTGGGGTCCAAGGCAATTATCCCTGTGAAGGAGAATATGCACCAGCAGTGATTATCAATAACAATGTGATCTAAAATAATGATGTTTTAATGAGAGTAGTCTATTTGAGTAATTGTTATCGCTGGCACCAAACTGAGGTCAACCTTTATGTAAAAGTGCAATAATGTCATGAAATGATGACCTATCATGAAAATGTGGATATTTGTATTTATTTACTGTATATTATGCTCCTGCCACACTGATCTTATATAAACAAAAGATTTCTTTCCCTGACGTGGAAGAGAGCTTAATTAATTACTTGCATGCCGTGTGAAAGCTGTGCACTCAGGAAACCGCATATCAGAAGTTTAAACTGGCTTTAAAAACAGATGTTTTAGCAGTTTATCTAAGGTATGACCTATAAAGGCACAATCCTATTCTGGAAAAGGGGAGCAGCAGCTCATTTGCATTTAAAGAGACATGCATAGAAAACGGCATGTTTTGTTTCTACTCAAAATAGGCATTTTCAAAATGATATAATAAATAATCTGTGGGGTATTTTGAGATGGAACTTCACAGTCATTTTGGGTACGCTTAAGACTTATTACATATTGTAAAAGGTGGAGTAATATGTCTCCTTTACATTAGAGTAATTTTAAAAGCAATGTAAAATTGCTACAGTATAAACCTGTTAAATGGTAAATCTATACAGTGTAAAACAGTGTAAATTAAACTTTTTAGTGTAATTTAACAGTAGAATATTTGAACAAAGTGCAGTTTTTTTTAGAAGTAAACAAAATTACTCTAATAAATTACAGCGGAAAGGCTCACATCTAAGGGGTTTTATAGTGAAAAAAAGTTTCTTACAATTTTCTTATATATTTATTACTGTAAATTTAATCTGTAAACGTAAGATTTTGTTACAGCCACCCTATTTTTTCCTTTAAGAACAATGCAGAGACTTCTGGCCACGTCAACTTTCAGTTATTTTTAGTTGTGCAAAACGGCTCTTTATACTCCTTGATATTGCACATTGCACAGAGTATTTCTTATCATATTTTATTTATATTATTTGTATGTATTATGTTGTTGTTGTTATTATTATTATTATTATTATTATAAACACACTTTTACCATTTCCTGCACTTTGTTCTTCTAGTTATTAACCTATAGTGTCTAGGCTATAGTATAGAAGTCTTGCACTCGTGCAAAAAACATATGTTGCAAAAAAAGACCTTAACCCTAACATCTGGAAACTACAGTTTCATTGTAACTCTGAATTTCATTAAGTTTTATTTCTGTATTTATATTATAGTGCACTATAGATTGCTTTGGGGGAAAAAGTTTCTGTCATTTTGCAATTTACTATTTTCTGTTAGCAGTCTTGATGTTTCTTCCTTCTCTTTTATGCTTTCTCTTTCTCCTCGACTCGAGTAATAATGAGTGATTTTAACAGCTCTGCTGGTGTTGTGCCGCAGTGAACCCGGCCTGATGTTCTTTCCTCTTCACTGCTTTTACAAATGCTGACTGGACGGACAGAGATGGAAAGGCACACTTCTCTGACTTCTGGCCCAGAATTAAACCGCGTGGGCTTCTAAATGCATCTCTGGACTCCTGCTACAATCTGACATTATCTCAGTTTAGACATCATTTTGGGGAAAATAATGTAATTCCAGATGCTATCCATGGAATGCTGACACTTCTGATTCATGTTATGAATTCAAAGATAAGAAATGATGATTTTTTTAAAGCAGTATACATTTAATATACATTTAGCATAATGCATAGCATTTAAATGTGTAGGCCTGGTGAAAGGGCTATTTTGTGATCTCATAGACCCAGACAAAAAGCCATGAGGCCTAGATTTAGATTTAAAGATGGCAGAGTGATTGGTGCTGTTTGTTTATAGCTGGGTTTGGTTTCCATGGAGTTTGTGGTTAAGCTGTTCCTCTCTTATAAACGCATGTTTCCGTCAAACTCCTTGTGTCCAAAGCGACCTCTCTCAGACATCAAAGGCGTGAGTCATCATCGAGTTTATTAGCCGGCAAATGGGACTTCTTGTTAGAAAAAACTTGCACTTCTGTCTCTTTCTCCTCGTCTTACTCAGTCTTTCCATTTATGTCTCTTTCTCTCAGTTAAAGCACAATATTGCATTGTATGTATTCAGTCAGTGTCTGTCATCTGTACATATCTGTTATAGATCTTTACTTGTCTCTCTTTCTAAGGGTATGAAAACATTATTAATTCTTGTGTCCTGGTTGAGGTCAAAGCGTGGGTGGTATAAAGAACAAATGACTCGGTGACGCTATAAATATTTTTATATTTTGACTTTTATTGCTTGGTCTCTGCATATATAAATATTATGATCCCTGTCTATCGATCATTATCAGAAAACATAACTGAAATATTGCCAAATATGACTGTGAATCACTCTTATGCCCTTGTACCAATTGATTCGTATGTCACTATTATAATAATAATAATAATGAACCACTCATTTCTTTAAATGCTTTTAATGCTTTTTTTTTAATTTTATATACATTTTCTATATGTTAAGGTTATTGCAAAGTATTGAAAATCTCTAAATATTTTCAGTAACATCTTTCACAAGGCCTTGACTGATTACTGTGAAGCGCTTTTTCAGTGAGTTTATTTTGTTTTATTTTATTTTTATTCCCTTGCTCAAATAAAAAAAATGTATATAACAAAATCCTCAAACAAAGAAATCGTAAAAGTAGATAAACAAGTTTCTATTGGAAGTAGCCTAAGTTGGTTTTAAAGTACTGAATATGTATTAAAATCATTAAATTAAAAATAAATTAAAGCTAAAACTAATAAAAACTGTTTAAGTGTGCTAGAATTAAAACTAAAAATTAAAAGTCAATTCAAAATATTTATAAATACTACATTTATGTTTAGAAATATGTAATATTGGATATAAATAATGCTAAAATAACACCGTTTTTCTGTGGCTCTCTCTTCAGGACTACAGGTGGTGTAGTTTTACTCCAATACCTTGACTATTAAAACACATTTTGTAGCTTCAGAACTGTTATTTGTGCTGTGGGCAGAGTTAAAGAGTGACAGCTTTCAGTGTAAATAGTGATGGTTCATGCTCACCATCATTATCATCATCATCATCACCATCCACTGGTCGATCCACTCTCTTGGTTGGCTCTCAGTGTAAATTAGATTGTACCTGCCTAAGTGAATCCATTGACAAACACAATGCCAAATGTCTGGCCTCATAACCTGTCTTTAGTTACAGTAACTCCTGCACACCTGTCCCTCATTGTGCTATTTACAGATTTACTGGAAAACAAGATCTCCAGCAGAACCCACAAGATATAGCAGGTTTTCGTTTTAGTTTTAACATCAGCCAAGAGGTCTGTTGAGTCTACATTCCTCCAGCGCTCTTCACAGATCAGCTGGTGATAGAGTTGTTTATGCTGAAGCTCTGGATCTGTCCCCTGGTTCCCTGCAGGAAACTCTCCTGGTTAATTATAGAACAGTACTGGGGGGGAGTTGGAGGTAATGGGAATGTCAGATGTAGTTATCAAATTTCCCAGCTCTTCTGGACGCACTCAGCACGTAGTCTTTGGTAGAATAATGCCAGGTTGGGTTTGCTAGAAAATTCTGTTTGCAGACTCACCAAGGCTTTAAAAATGTAAAACCCAGCATCGGAAAGCTGTTTCTTCAAGTCCTTCAGTAGGAAAATGACCTTAAACTCTTTGAAAAGCACACATAAATGCTTCCAAATCATTTGAATAATCGAATTGATCTAAATCTTACCGAAAATGTTAGTTTACCCAAAAATCATATTTTGTTAAGCTCATGTTGTTCCAAACTCATAAGACTGTAATTCATATTTGAAGTGTTGAACGAAGCTGTTTTATTTATATATAAACAATGCACATACATAAAGCTCATCAAATTTGGCAAAGCTCAAACATGATTGCTTGACATGCAAGAACAAACATTATTGATTCTCAATATAGGTCAGTAAAAGACTAAATGTTTTTTATGAATCAAGCTACTTAACCCAGTCATGATTTTTTTCATATATATTTTATATCATATTAAGTCTGTTTTTAAAGGTTTAAAAAAGTTATTGTCAAAAAATCTAAATCACCATATAATGCCAATTTTGCATGGCAAAGGTGGCACAGATTTGAGCTGCCATTTAGGAGTCTTTAAACACATTATTTAATGCGGCTCAGAGGTGGCATGAATGCATTTACACTGAAATTACAACTGCAAATATTTTATACTAGAGATTGATGTCTAAGCAGACATAATTTAGACTGGCTTTTAGGAAGCATTGCATCCTTATGCTACATTTTGGGCAAGCACAAAAGCTATGTAAAGGCACCTTAATATTGGAAGAAACCAATATGTGTGCATTATGCACTTGTGTTGGGAGTGTCGGCTATAGGAAGTTCTGAATTACTCTTAAATCTTTTAGAAAATCCAGTTTAACATTTCTCTGTGTAATAACATTTTAGATATTTTTTGTTTTTCTCTTTTGAAAAAGCATATGCATAGATAGCAAAGATTTCAATTTCAGTATGTTTTACATATACACTACCGTTCAAAAGTTTTAGAACAGTAAGATATTTAATGGTTTTTAAAGATGTTCTTCTGCTCATCAAGGCTGCATTTATTAGATTAAAAATCCAGAAAAAAATGTAATATTGTGAAATATTATTTCAA
>JAUMHI010000064.1:3373125-3392922 GCA_032359435.1 Enteromius unitaeniatus
AAAGATACAAACATTAACCATACATTTGTTCTCTAACACACATATTTTGGCTACACAGCTCATTTAAAAGCCTCTAGCGTGTAAAAATAGTACATTATTATGTCCTGTTTTAAACGCTATAGGAGCATTAAATAGATAATAAAGAAACTTTATTCTGATAATGTGCATTAACTTTATGTATTTTCTAAAAATAAGCGGGAATTTCGAGTTGAATTTAGCACCAGAGCATGCAAAGCTGTTACTGCTGCAGAATATTGTTTCAATTTGACCACCAAGAGCCTTCTGCATGCGATTCTCCACTAGACATGTGAACAAGCACCAAACAGATAGATTGCAATAGAACAGAAGTGAAATATTTGTGTCATGTCTTGAATTTTAAACCTACAAATAAGTATTTTATAATAGCAATGGGGTAATAAAACCAATGTAATTATTGCCCTTATTTACTTGCATTTTTAGCTTACTGAATTAAACTTACCTTTTGAAAGGCATAATATTTGTATGTAAATGTTACAATTAGTGCTATCAAATGATTAATTGTGATTCATCTCATCCAGAATAGTTTTTATTTCTACATAATATACATGTGTATTGTGTATATTTATTATGTATATACACTGGGGCAAAAAATACCAATTCATTCATTTAAAAATCCTACAACATGACTTTCTGGACTTTTTTTTTTAAACAGGCCTCTCTCATCTTTAACTTGCTTTTTCTTTCATTTTAAGCATTGTTTCACTTGGACAACATGAATACAAATTTTATTGAATTTTATGAATAAAAAATGAAATCCAAATAGTAAACGAAAAGAAAATACTGAAATGTTAGTTTTTGTTTTCGCATAAGCATTTCTCACCTCTTCCTCCAGGTGCTCCACGTGCTGCTCCTCGGCCACCCAGAGCTCCTCGTCCTGCAGCTCCTCCACGATGACGCATGCCTCGACGGAGACCGATACGTCCAGGACCACCCCTACCTCTCATCTGACCTGCACCTAACAGATAAAAATCATTTCACCATAGGTGAACGAACGAAGACTACTTCCAGAATGGAAAGGGACTTCCTGCAAAGTAGTGTAATTCTTACATTACCAAACAAGCTGTATTCATTTATAACATCAAAATTCCTTTAGAAAATTAAAAAAAAAGAATCTCAATGTTTTACTACATATGAGGAGTATAAACATAAACTTAATTCATAAAACCGATATTCAATTTCCCCCCCTAATTTAATTAATCAGTTGCATATCTTTAACAATTAACTTCATTAATCAGGCACTGATGACCTTAAAGCTTCTTCTGATTTGTGAAAATGTCAGTTTATGAAAGTTCGGCTGGAGTCTCCTTGAATTTGTGCATCTTTGGAAAAGGAGCCACACAAAAATTGTAAGATATGCAAGTATAAACCAGGCTTTAAAGGGATAAAAGCCATGTACTTCATCCAAACCTGTACGAATGACTTTTTTCTGTGAAAGGTGATATTTTGAAGAAAACTGTGCCACCGAATTGAGTCAAAAGATTTGTAACAATGTGGCAATTTAGAATTTGGGGAGAACTATCCCATTCACCAGTTGCTCTCCTTGAAGGAAAAGTTAGGCAGGCTTCAGCTGTTTCTTCTATCACCCTGCTGCTGCACAACAGGTGCAGGAAGTACAAGATTTGCAATCCACCAGGGGTCTCTGAACAGCCATAAAACGACAGCTTAGACCAATAAGCAGATTGTGAAGTTTAGAGGGTAGGTGTGAAATCTACAGTGTGACATTGTAAAACATCAGCTGTACTGCAGTGATTGACAGCTCCAAATGAAGCACAGATTTCTTTTGAACTGTTCAGAAGCTGACAACACACTTTCAGCAAAGGAAGGACTTGCTTTATACTAAAATGCATGCCGTTTTAAATTTAAAACTGCAGCAGCACCCAATTAGAACCGGTGTGCGCGTGTATAAATAGAGGTCATGCAGCTTTTTATTAACTTAAATATAACGCAGGGCAGTGTTGAGACATGCACTGGAGAAAACAAACAGCCGTGTGATGAAGAGACAGTCACCTCTAAGAGAGAGTGCTCCTCTCATGCCACCACCTCTTCCTCTTCCCCGTATTCCTCGTCCAGCTCCACGCAATCCTCCAGGAAATCCTCGTCCTCTGCCACCTCCCGGCATCAGCGCACCGATAGGCCGACCCAGCCTGGCCTGGATGTTGCTCTTCCCAAGTCGCTGTTTTAGGCTCTACAGGTGGATGATATGAAGGACTGTTTCTCTGGGCTGACTTTAAAGTGAACTTATAAAGCCAATGTTAAACACTTTCTGTAATCTACCACAAAATAATGATATGCAACATTGCAAACACAACTTTGTTTTACACATCTGAAAAGCCTAGGTTTCAAATCAAAATGAAACCAGATGTGAACTGTAAGCCTGCAGTTTTGTGACTTCATATTGTGAAGTCTTTACAGTGTTTCCCACACATAGATGTACGCCATTTAAAACATGCAGCGAATTCGTTCAACTGCATTTCCTTTCCCTGCTCTCTCTTCATCTGTCACTCTCTCTCACACACACACACACACAGCCCCTGATTGGCCAAAGTCGTTTCTTTCTCCCCTTTTGCGTAGAATTAGACAATTTTTCTTAATAGACAAAAACATTCTCTTTTTCATTCTATTAATTTAGCATTTTGCAACCACTCGTTTTTTGACGCATCCATCAGCTGATTTGCAGCTATTTGCATCTATATCACATCAGGTCATCTTTGTGCATGCCATTTCCTCTCTTACCTGTTTGTGTTGCAGGGCAGCCTGCACAGAGGGCCTGTTCTCCATCTGCTGAGCGAGCCGGCGGTTCCTCGCACTGGCCATGTGCTGCTGCTGCATGGTGGCCCGGATGCTACTCACTGTCGGCTGCTTGTTCTTCAGCATGTTTGTGAAGCTTGTGGGACACAACAGAAGGAGGAGGGTAGAGAGAGAGAGAGAGAGAGACAGACAGACAGACAGAGGAGGGAAAGGGGGATACGAGGAAAGGAGGGTTCCAAATCAAATCATTTCACACAGCATGGACGCAGCTACAGCCGATCCTGTAGCAATCTAGAGAATGCCCTTTTTAGACCACACCTGCTTTCCTTTACTCTCTCTCTCTCTCAATTACGTGTGGAGACACCCCAATATATGTGGCTTAAACTGAATGCCTACGATGCGGTTTTAGTGAAGACAGAGATAGAAAAGAGGCAGATTTCTAAGTGATTGCCACTTACAGGCCGCCATCAACCCACTGTGACGTTACCACAATCTGAGACGGCCCAGGGCTAGAGGGGTGTCTGGCAACCCAGCCACTTACAACCCAGACCGTGACCTGGTAAGCCATTCTGCAAAACGCTTCTGATGAGACGAAGGGAAGGGGTTTGGGGGGGGGGCAGGTCACGTCTAGGTACGGACTGAGCACCTTGTTCTGCAGAGAGCCAGAGAGAAAGTGAGAAAGTCAGAGAAAACCTCATCCGAGAGAGAGAGTGTGCGTTTTTTTTTGTGAGAGGGCAAGAAATACGAATGGCACAGGCACCATCTTGCATTATCAACTCATTCCCATGGCTGAGGATGCTCTTCTGCAGCGAACTCAAGTGCAGTTGGCTTACCTCACCATTACCCTCTCACCTCTGGGTGTGCGCCGCTTACGCAAGAGACGCCTCGCCAAACACGGCACGCTGTCAGGTCTTTATTCTCGACTCATGTAATCTCTGTCGTGTTGGGTGAGCGGCGCACACCGTGCAGACAGTCTAGCGTCCATGTCAGGTCTGATGTCTCCCCCTCAATGACCTCCATAGTACACGTGTCTTGAGGCTTGATGCCTTAGTTATCTCTGTATGCTTTTCCCCCTGGCCTTGAGATAATGCTGTCAGGATGCGTAGCGCCTCACCGCTCATTCAGGGACACCTTGGTGGTGCTTTTCAGCACAACTTTTTGAGAAGAAGGGGCACTCATGTTTCTTCAGACTTCCAGGGATCTCTCCTGTAGGGAAAAAAAAATTGAAGAATGTAGATCTTAGGTTTCGGTAATGCAGGAAACGAAAGTGAAAGTTTCACTGACTTTCTTGTTTCTGTCTAAGGAGAAATCTGATGTTAGAAAACGCAATACGCTGGCTGGATTTTAAAATCTCGTGAGCTGACTACCTATAGCAGGGTTTTCAGACCCTAAAATATTTTTAATGCAAGAGATACATGCATCATTTTTAATGCAAGATGAAGGTGAAAATATATCTTAAATACTATTAAAATGTTTTTTATTTTAAAGGTGACTGTTCCCTACTTTTTTTTTTTTTTTTGGAGTACTGCAAGAACATTTGCTCTGAACTTATTTCCACATATTGCCTAGAAAGTTATTCCCAAAAAAAGCACAAGCGAGTGGCCCCCATTTAATAAATCTTTTAAATTATTTTTTTAATAGGATTTTTTGTTTTATATAAAACCATCATTTTGATTGATTATATAAAAAGAAAAATATTTTATATATATATATATATATATATATATTTTTTTTTTTCCCTCATTTCCACAGACTTTAGACATCCGTTGCGGCCCTTGTTTGTTTTAACGTTAATCTTTTAAAAAAAATGTTTCAACTAAGTATCCTTTACCTGAATCTTTTAAATTATTTTCTCCGTTTTTTTTACAATTTTCCCCCACACACTCCCTAAACCTCAATTAAGGCCCCGGTTTGAAACACTTTAACCTAAGTTAGACGGCGTTTATTTCAGATTTAAGGCATGCAGAGCTTATGAAGCCCACAAACGCTGCTCAGTGGGTTTCAGAACATTGTGTTATTCATACCAGGCGTCAACAAAACCGTACAGCAGCGAGACTGACCGGTTTAACAAAGGCGTTTATAAAACCGTGCGGTTGTTCGTCAACCTTGAACTTCAACATCAACGCAACACACACAACTTCCCACAGATATATTACATGTAAGATATATGACGCTCTTACCTGTTCAGTTTTCTCACTCGTGCAGGGAGTCAGGGCAGATCTGTTAGCGTGTAGCTTAGCTGACTCGACAAAATCACGCTACAAACTTCTCTACTTCACGCTAGAAAACTGCAGAACTACCGCCCCTCTTCTAAATATATTTAATAACTTAAAAACAAAACTATATCCCACAAAAGTGTCTGTTTAACGCCGATCTGCTTCTAATCCGCACCTCTATCTACCTCCCCTCCCCTCATTCATCACAAAATGGTGCTAACAACTGCGCGAGCTAGGAAAATGGAGCGCCGCTTGCTACGTCAGATATCGCGCGATTTACGCGTGAAAGGCTGCGTGTCAAATATTAACCTACCACACTAGTATACTAGGATCAGGGAAGGGCAGTAAGCCATTCTTCTCCTGTGACTTGAGCAGGTTTAATCATTTTAAATTACGTTTGAGCCACTACCATATACTGGTTATTCTCACAATCCTGCGATTATACAAAATAAATACATAAAATATAGCATGCTACAGGTCAGTCAGTTCTTACTAGGTTATACCCAAGCGTATATAATTTTACTTATTATTACTTTTATTAAAAAGACCACAGACCCTCAAATGATCATCTTCATGCAAGGATCCTTATTCTGAAATGTAAAAGACATCCACTGTATATATTTTCATGTATAAATGCCAAATCTATGCTGTGGGAAATTAATAAATATTTAGTTTCTATCACATTATCACGTTTTTACTCACAAATATACTGTTTATGTATTATATTGTTTATTTATTTATTTTATTATTATTATTTTTTTTATTAATTTACTTTAAACCCCTTTATTATATTTGTTTTTTGCATTGTTTTTAACGTGTACAGTTTTTCCCCCCAAATATGTGGCACTAACTTATAAAACAGTCTGCTTTAAGTCCCGTTCACAGTACAAGTGTGACATGTCCTAGTTTCACACAGTATATAATGTATACCGCGTTGTAGGTAGTAAGCAATACGCTAGTAGCCTGTATTGTATTTGAACACAGCCACGTGCGTGACGCAGAAGTACGCAAATTTGGAGATTCGCTGATTTATAAATCATCGTGCAGCTGTGTTGCTCGCGCTGTGAGCTAATATCAGGAAAGACGCAGCGTCAAATCAGAGCTCAGTGAAGATGGCAGCGCTAGCAGTGCTGGAGACCCCTTCGGGGAAAGATGCTCTCGCTGACGGTTTGCTGGACCTCCTGAGTCCCGCTGTGCAGCAGCTTGACTTACATGTGCACTCAGTCAGGTAGTGTATTCTCGGAAACATACCATTTCTTTAAACACGAGGATCGTTTAATTCCAAACTATTCGTTCCGTGAGCTAACATGCTAATGACTGTCAACATGACAGGTCTTGTGACTCGGAGTCAGAGACGCTGCTCCATGCAAAACAATGGCATGTCATTTATTTCCTATCTTTTCGCTGTATCGCACGATGTTTGCGTTTATAGCTGGTTCACAGTCAATTCACAGCGTGCATAAGTATATACAACGATGTCGTTTATATACTGTAAATTTGTCTTTACAGAGAAAGCCAAGTGGAACTTAGGGAACACATTGATAATTTGGCATCTGGTAAGTTGGTTTGAGATGATTATGCATTTACAGTTTTTTTTTCAACCCCTTTGGCTTGATTCTTGAATGAGATTTTGTTTCTTGAAAGGCTAGGGTTGACATTCTTTTACATTTAGCTGATTGCGTGTGCTGTGGCACCTGTGTTCAAAATAGTGAGGACAATTTGCACAGTAAATAAATGCTCATAATAAAATTATTATATTCTTTCATTGTGAGAGCCATTATGTGTAAAAATGAAACCTTTAATAGTAAAACATTTGAGAGACACACGTATATTCTGTAAGTTTTAGGAAAATGGGATATTTATTGATGTCTCCTAAATTGACAAATGACGAGCTATAGTAATAATCTAGGAATCACAATCATACCCATCAAGCGTATGTAATAGTCAACATTTTAAGTACAACCTGAACATTTAGGATGAGTTGTTTTTAATAAATAAAAACTAAATGAATTTCAAATCACATGATCGTATTTTTTCCACAATGGGGCATAGATAACGTAACAAATGTGTAAACTGAGAAATTGTACAATCTGGCATCTTTACAAATTTTGGTGATTGGTGATGTTATGCAATGATTAGATTCACAAAGCCTTTGCTATTTGACGTTGCATATGCATCTGATTTAGGAACACGTATGAAAGTGGCCTGGGCCAGATTTGAAAAAAAATGCTGTTCAGACGGTCATAAGAAAATCAGACATGGGTCACATTTGGGCAAAAAACTCTAGCTTGCAGTGTGAACTAAGCCTTTGAGGCATTGTAGAGGTTCATCAAAGTTGTCATAAGACAAGAATACACCTTGTTTTAGGTTTAGCTTTAATTGTTTTGATGCACTATACACACATACTGGTCAACATTTAAATTGGAAGTATCCCACAGAAGTGAGTAGACCCCACTTGGGATGCAACAATTTCTAGATTTTGTTGGTATGATTATAGTCTGAAGAATAATCACGGTTTTATGATTATTATGCATTTATTGATTTCATAACATTACTAATGTATGAAATCACATGAACACTCTTTAGATATTAAAGTGTTATTTATCACTGGCTTTTAAAACCGAAATAACACTGTAACCATTAATACAGCACAGAATAATAATAAACAACTAATATTAACTTTATTTAACCCGTAGTGGAAACTGTTGATGGAAATTAACTAAAATATTATAATCGCACATCTTTTCATGTCACAAAGAAATGAGATTTTGCTACAACTTAAAGTAGTGAGTGTACAGCTTGTTTAAGTGTAAATTTGCTGTCCCCTCAAAATAACTCAACACACAACCATTAATGTCTAAACCACTGGCCACAAGTGAAAATGTCCAAATTGGGCCCAAAGTGTCAATATTTTGTGTGGCCACCATTATTCTCCAGCACTGCCTTAACCCTCTTGGGCATGGAGTTCACCAGAGCTTCACAGGTTGCCACGGGAGTCCTCTTCCAGTCCTCCATGATGACATTTCTGAGCTGATGGATGTTAGAGACCTTGCAAACATATAAACAAACATATTGTCATCCCAAAAAATAATGTTATTAAACTTCTTCTGCATAGAATATAAATGGTATGTCTGTTTGCAGTATTATTAATCATTTAGTATTATAATAAATATGCAGAAGTTCTGCAGAATTCTTAAATATTATGTCTTTTATATCATTGTCTCACACAAGCGTTTCTTCTGCAGAGTTGTGTAGGATCAACGAACACCAAAAGGTGGCACTAGACTTGGACCCATATGTGAAAAAACTCCTTAATGCCAGACGAAGGGTGGTGCTTGTCAACAACATACTTCAGAATGCACAGGTAAGACACAAAGAGACTTTGAACATAAGACATAACTTTGTGTGCTGTCTTCATCTTCTCCAATCTTTATGTTGCAGGAGCGTTTGCGGAGGCTGAACCATAATGTTTCTAAAGAGACGGCACGCAGAAAGACCATGCTTGAGGCATCTGGAGCATTTACTCCACGCTCTCCCAGCAAACCATGATGTCTGAAATCTCACACTTTGGGAATGCACCATTTCACTGTGCTCAATGCCAAGGACCAATGCTGTAGATTTGCAGAATCTTCCTCTTATCATTAAAGGGCGCTGGGCTATGCAAAGCAATGCTAACGGAACACTGCAGCATTAATGTCAGTTCACTTAAAAGTAGTCAGGAAGACAGCAGTGTAAATATGCAGTCATTTATTTCTTATGACTTTTTATTCAAATATTTGTCTGTATGAATGTAACTGTTGCTGAAAAATGCAGTGCTGTGAAATTGCTCATTATTTGCAAATGTATGATTTGAATAATTAATATTATTATCATTAAAATATCTAGTCTAATTTACCTGTAAATCTTCTACTGTTAGTCTTACCATATTTGTTTTTTGGGGGTTTAGACTCATTTACACATTTTTGATTGTTTTCTTCTGCTTAATGTTATTCAAAGGAATCATTGATCCAGAAATGAAAATGCACTTACCCTCAGGCTACCCAAGATGTAGATGAATTTGTTTTTTCATACAACAGATTTGGAGAAATTTAGCTTTTTCAATGCTCAATGGATGCTGTGGTGTGAATGGGTGCCATCAGAAGGAGAGTCCAAAACTGCTGATAAAAACTTCACAAGTAATCCACACCACTCTAATTCATCATTTAACATCTTGTGAAGTGAAAAGCTGCGTGTTTCTAAGAAACAAATCCATCATTTAGACTTATTAACATTGCTTCCAAACTAAAATTAATCCACAATAAAATGAATGTCTACTTAAAAAGTCCATTGCTTGTCTTCTTACATCACAATCCACCAATAAATGTTTGGACTTGTTTTGGTTGAAATGGTGGTTATTCTTTTATATTATGTACATATTTCTTTTCTGATTCAGAAAAGCATACTGTCTTCACTGGAGAAAACAATATTATTTGTATTTTAGCCAATAAACAACAGTTTAAATTTCAATACTACTTTTTTTATCAGCTTTTTGAACTCTTGTTCTGACGGCACCCATTCACAGCAGAGCATCCATTGGTGCGCAAGTGACATATCAAGTTTTGTCCATTTAAGAGTGATGGAAATATATATATAATTGAATTTCTATTGGCTTGATCTGTGACACTACATATATATATACATGTGTGTGTGTGTGTGTCACAGATCAAGCCAGTAGACATGTATATTTAAATTACAATTTTAGGGGAAAGAGAATCTTCCCTATGTATCTGCAGTACGGCATTGCATTATAATTCAATCAGCAGCAAAATCTTAGGCATGCAAGTATCTTTTGTAAATAGTGGATGCTTTGTAAGAGGATATGAGAAAGGGCAAATGAAGGTGACCTCTTGCTTTAGCTGAAAGGGAGAGGGTTAGGAAAAGATTTCAGGACAGGTGAAAGGTCAAGGGAGGGAATCTATCAAGGAGGAAGTTGGAATCATATGAGGGGCCTCCTATAAGTCACTCTTGGTGAGAGATTAAAGACAGATTGCTGGAAATCACTTGACTGCAGCAAGTAAAATGAAGTTAAAGGCTTTCGGAGTCGGCTCATATTTGGTGCTCACTGCATATGCAAACTTGGCTGAAAGATGTGCATGTTACTGTATGTTGTTCCTGTAAAACATATCTGTTTGTGTCCAAAAGTAGTAAAAATGCTAGAACATTTGATCTTTTTTTATTTTATGTTCTCTTTGATTTAGAACCCTACAACATTTGTTTAAATGAATGAAATCCCAGATTTTCTATGTGGGCACCGTTGTATATATATATATATATATATATATTCTTCATTAAAACTGTCAGTGGGGATTAAAAAGACTATGCTCTTATACACAATCAGCGCGTCCCAAAATGTGTACACTATACTGAGACGTTTTGTAGTATACAATATGAGTAGTGTGTTCACACTGATAATCTAAAAATAAAAATTACACTAACTACCTAAATGCAGCACTTAACCAAAAAAATGAAGTGTGGAAATGTTGCAGTTTTAATAATGTAGCGAACGGGGAGTGGCTATCAGAGTCCTTTATAAATAACAAAATAAGTATACACTACAGTACATATACACATAGTGTGCACTTATGCACTATGTATTCAACCATGTAGTTTCTTAATTTACGGTTATTTGAACTAGAAGAACAAAATTGCTTCTAAAAATGAAAAAATAACCAAGTTTCCCTTAGGAATATAGACATGAGTGATATTTTCAGTGACGTGCAACCCATACATGTTAACTTCTCAGAAAATGTGTTCATAGGGTTTCATTCTTTTAGGTACATCATCTTGGTATTTAAAGTGCACATTTTGGAATTTCCAATGTAAACACACCCCTATTTATATCACAAAACATCATGTGATAGTGCATATGTACGCGATTTGGGACGCGCCTTTCTAGTGCTGGTTGCATGCGGCACCGGAGCGCTGGTCTAAAAGTGGTGTTGTAAATTTCAATCATCGATGGAAACTGAGGAGGGATGAATAGGGCGGGGATAGCCGATACGGGGCGGAGTAATCTCAGCGGCGCCACCTTAAAAAAACAGTCGCGCCGATATGTCAATCCAGACGCGACCCAGACAGACCTCGGCCCTGGGGCCCAGCCGTGAGAGCCGTGTCGTGATTGGCTGAGCGTCGCCGTCCTTTTGAGACTCGCCCTCCTATTGGCTGGAGCCAGGCGAGACGCTCACTCGCACAATGTCTACCCGCTTTTGTTATTGTAGCAAGCGGCCAGGATGCGGAGACAGCGAGCCTAATAGTCCGCTATCGACTCCGATACACTCAAATTAGATGTTGGAGGGGGAAGGGGACACGATTTACTACCTCTCCGTCCTTGTCCAGAAGACAGCTTTTCGCTTTTCTCCAACAATACGACCGATGTGTGAGTATTTCAGCATTTTTGCTGCGTGTGTTTTATTCATCTTTTAAGCGCACGTTGCACCGTTCGAGACCGGATCAGAAACGGAGCGGATTCTGCGCTGCGCGTCACTCGTGGCGAAGCGCGTCGCGTCTGCTCGTGTCGTAATAACTCATCTTTGCCCTTGTCTGAGCTTTGAAATATTTCGTAACTGTCTAGCGTTTCAATACTGTCTCGAGACGCTGACATGCCCACCCTCTCACAACAAGTTCTCGAGCAGGAGGCGGTTCATTCAACAGTTCGCCTTGATTTTATTTACCCGACTAGTTAGTTGGTTTGCATGTCACCTTAACTTGCTCTTATCCAGCGGGAGCGCGTGAAATGTTTAGACGGCGGTCTCGATGACGTCATGTGACCAAATATGGCATCTGCGCCGCTGCGTTTGTTTGGCTTTAACTTTGCATGACATTTTATGAGCTGTAATATTATCCTACAGCACGCGGGGAATGTGTCGGATGAGAAATTGTGTAGTTTAAACGTTAGGGCTTTCTATTAAATTAGGCCTAATGTTATTATTATTTGATGTAATATATACTATATTGCATTTATGAAAGCCTGCATCTTAAAATGGGACTATAAACCTTGGGATTTTTTATTATGTGGTAGCTAAAACTGGGTTTAGATCCGTATGTCCTTTAGAATCAGGCCGCCTTGCTTTAGTCAAGTACACTGTACTATATATGATGAAATAACAGCGTAATACACCCAGATAAGAAGAGAGGAATAATGCATGAGTGTTTCTGTCAGAAGAAACTGAAAAGAAATCGCTTTCTCAAATATTAAAGCGTATGAAATCACTTCATCTGATAGCATTGTACACTCTGTCTTAATGTAAAGTTGTTCCTCTGGTGCTCTGCCTCAAGGGCCACTTGGGCAGACATGGAGAGCATCGCCGAGTCTGATAATAAGGGTCTCAGAGAAGCTCCCCCCAGATTAGAGTTGATGATGCTCAGAGATCTGAAGTGTCAGGATCCATCAGCGCTCCACCAGCTCTCAATTACCACTGCACTCTAGAAGTCTTGCACTTTTGCACTAGCAACATCTCATGCAAAGATCACAGGAGTTTTCATCACCGAAACATGAAGTTCTGCTTCTTATGTACAGAATACATATTCAAGTTCATCAACCACCTCAGTCACTTGCAGCATATGCAGTTAGAGTATTTTGATATTAAAACATGTTTTTTTCCGATCTCAGTTGTGCATGGAAAACTGGGAGTTTGTGGCCTTCAGGTGAAGTCAGAAATGGCGTAGTTCTGACCAAGCAAAGTCACATTTACGAGTACAGAAAGTCACATTTTTTGACAAACTTGACTTGTCGAGGTGAGATGGTACATTGTGGAAACACTGATCTATATCATAGATCTCATAAGCCTATCTGTAATCTATAAGTAAGGGATGCAATTCTGCAGGTAACAATAAGACAGAGCAAAGCAAGTTAGTTTGATTGTACATGCTGTACCCTATTTCAGTTGTTTTATCAATGTAATACTTTTTCAGCCTACTGTCTACAACTGATTTGTTTTGTTTAGGCTACATCTTAAATGCAAATTTGTAATAACAAATGTCCGACTTAAAAGTACAAGTTTCCTAATTGAACTTGAAGGCAGCATAAGCCATTTGTTGGCTGGCTCCTGTACTGCTTTTTTAAACGTTTGGAATATTTGGAATTGCAAGCTAATCCACTACTACTTTTACTATTTCCGCAGTATTTCATATGCATGCGAATATGCCAGTTTTGTATGGAGCAGATGACCTATTACAATATGCAGCAATATGACAAAGCACACCATATGTAATACCATATCCCATAATCCAGTGCATTGCACTTCCAATCCTGGTTTGACAAATGCTATTTTTTTGACACGGTATTTGAACAAACTGCCACAAAACCTGACAATTTTTATACAATGTGTAATGCAATAATACTAAATGACATTGTGCATCAAAGACACAATTAAAGGGATAGCTCACCCAAAAATGAAAATTCTGTCATTAATTACTCCCTTCATGTTGTTCCTAACCTGTAAGACCTAAGTTCATCTTTGGAACACAATTTGGAAAGATATTTTTTTAGAAAATCCAAAAGCTTTCTGAGCCTTCATAGACAGCAATTTAACTGACACATTCAAGACCCGGAAAGATAGTAAGGACATTGTTAAAATAGTCTGTGGTTCAACATGCATCAAAGACTGGTACGAGAAAGAAGCAATTGTTGAAAAAAGTTGCTATTTTTGTTTTCTTTGCACACACACAAACTATTCTTGTAGCTTAATTTGCTGCAGTTGAACCACATGGACTAATTTATCGATGTCTTTACAACCTTTCTGGGTCTTAAATGTTTCAGTTGCATTGCTGTCTATGCAGGGTCAAAAATAACTTAATTTGTGTTCCGAAAATTAAGCGAAGGTCTTACAGGTTTGGAACGACATGAGGGTGAGTGAGTAGCGACAGAATTTTAATTTTTGGGTGCACTATTTTAGCAAACTGTACGTAATTAGCTATGATATATTGAGCGATGTTCATGAAGTAATACTATGACTATGTGTTGTTTGTACTAGATGCAGCTTGTGATGCAGCATGTGTTGATGCTGCTGTTCTGTTTTCCCATCTGTCAGAGCAGCAGGATGTCCGTGAACCCTCCCAACAGTAATGACGCCTGCCTCAGCATCGTGCACAGCCTCATGTGCCACAGGCAGGGCGGCGAAAACGAGGGCTTCGCCAAGCGTGCCATCGAGAGCCTGGTCAAGAAACTGAAGGAGAAGAAGGATGAGCTGGACTCCCTCATCACCGCCATCACCACCAACGGAGTCCATCCCAGCAAGTGCGTGACCATCCAGAGGACGCTGGACGGACGCCTACAGGTGAAGGACACTGACCCTCAATCATTAACATTCACGTTCATGCTTTAATGTAGTGAATTCCAGGAATCCCTCCATATGTTAATCCTGAATGGGCTCAATGGATGAGTCATGTCTGCATTTGGCTGGTTTTTCTTCTCTGCTTGACTCAGTGTTAGATGGCTTTCTTCAGACAGGCACTGAATTGGTGTTTTAGGTTGTCATTCTGTCAGTGTGAAGGTTTGATTGCACATGACACTGCGGTGAAGGTGTTTAAAGGGTTTCATGGGACCTGTTTGGTGAAGATGTTTCTTTGTCACAAAAAACTAGCAATAGACTGGATTGGCCAAGTTGATTATTTGGTAGACTTTGCCTGGTGGTTAGTGCTGTCAATAAATAATGCATCTTTTTTTCTTTTCCTTCAAAAAAAACAAAACAAAAAAAACATAAAACAGTGTAAATATGTAAAAGAATAAATTAAGAATATAATACACACACACACAGTCACGGATGAGAGCTGTGAATCGCTACCTCGCTTCTCAGCAGGCTAGAGAGACACGGAAAGCAGGAGTTCCAATGAGCACTGAACATTTATTAAGCAAAACAGGATACAAGGACACTGACGAAAGAGCAAAGGTACATGCGGACAGACACATCAACATAACTTTAACATCCGACAAACGATCAAGACAAAGAGCATGGTTTAAATACAACACGGGGTGGAGTCACAAACGAGGGACAACATAAGGATACAAAAAGGTACAGACAAGGCACAGGTAATGCCTACGGTGTGAAATAGCCCCCCCTCAAAGTCGCGGCTTTCAGACGCGCAAAAGACACATGGAGGAGGGAGGTAGGCAGAACCATCAGCGATGGCGTCCTCCTAGACCGAGCAGTCCATAATAATGCCTTTCTGGGCCAAACAGGCAACCATAAAGCCCTCTTGGGCCAACCAGTCCATAGTAATGCCCTCCTGGGCCGACCAGTCCATAGTTATGCCCTCCCGGGCCGAACAGGCAACCAAAATGCCCTGCCGGGCCGAACAGTCCTTAATAATGCCCTCCTGGGCCGAACAGGCAACCATAATGCCCTCCTGGGCTGAACAGTCCATGGGTATGCCCTCCGAGGCCGAGCAGGCTGTGACTGCGCCCTCGGTGACCAAACAGACAGTGATTGCGCCCTACGTGACGGAAGTGACTGTGATAAGGACCTCTCAACCTGTCCAAACAGCGACTCAGAGGCCTCCATGGGCTGTGCAGCCACCAACGGGATCTCTGGAGATTCTATGACCGTGACCGACGGTTTTCATAAAGCTCATGCGACAATGAACCTGGATCACTGACCGGGTATGGCAGATCCGGCCACACAGGATCTGGATCACAGACTGGGTCTGGCGGATCCGGCCACTCGAAGTCCAAATCACAGACCTTCATCTCTGAGTATGGCTCCTTGTACCATACTACGGGGTTGGGACACATTACGTGCGGGTTAGGAACCGCGAGGACCTTCTGCAGCTTCTCAGGGTGCGTAACTGGGACCAACTGGGAAACACATGGCTCCTCGTACCTCGAAATGGGGCTAGAACCCATTATAGGCGGGCTAGGCACCGCAAGGACTTTCAACCTCTCTCCTGGCAGGGACACCGGCACCGACTGGGCTTTGCACAGCTCTCCTGGCTGTGCAACTGAACCAGACGGAACACCACACAGCCCCTCTCACTGTGACGTTGTGTCAGAACCCGTCACTAGCGTATCAGGGGTCGCTAGTATGGGTGACTGCTCCTCGAGCTGTAGGACCTGAAACGACTGAGGAGGAAACGGCACATCAGGAGGCAGGAGTTCCAATGAGCACTGAACATTTATTAAGATTCAAAGACGCTGATGAAAGAGCAAAGGTACATGCGGACAGACACATCAACATAACTTTAACGTCCGACAAACGATCAAGACAAAGGGCATGGTTTAACACCCCTGCATACCCAAATGGTATTTTTAAGAAATCCAATATTTCTTAATAATACATAGAAGTAAATACATAAATATATATATATATATATATATATATATATATAAAATACAGCAAATTAATAATATTTTCAGATTAAATATTGTGTAAAATAATTCCTTTAAATATGCATATATATATATATATATTTCAGAAAAATATGTTATGTTTAGATATTAAATATATTTATTTATAGTATAAATTCTATGAAATATACATAATAATATACATAATAACTATACACAAAAGACACACATACATTATGCAAACAAAAATATATTTTTTATGTTGTATAAAACACTTTTTTATGCAAAGCTGAATTTTCAGCATCATTACTCTTCATAAATCTTCAGTGTCACTTGATCACATGAATGTTACAATACAGATGTAATGCTCAAGAAACATGATTATTAATGTAACATTATAAATGTCTTTACTGTCACTTTAGATGCAGCACTGCATAAATAAATGTAAAGAAATTTTTACTTGCCCACAAACTCCCATTCCCCAGTCTAGAATAACTTTGGAAAGTGTGTTTTCCTACATTGTTCACACAATTGTGTTTCCTCTAATCTATTTGTGAGTCCTGCGATAAATAAAGCCTGACAATGTAAATAATCAAGGCATTGTCCGTTGAATAAACGCAGTGATTGGGTGTTGCTTTGAGGCCCGGCGCTAATCGCATCCTCACCACCCACATCTGAACATACAGCTTTCATATAAGAGAGCTATGTATGCAGCAGCAGCTTCAGCCAATGCTAATAGCTTCCTGCCTGTAGCATCGGTCTCCATGGATACTAGATGACTGACAGCAGCTACAAAGAGAGACATTCATCACAAGGCATTTGACTGTAAACCTCAACAACCTCAAAGTAAAAGTGGTGGTTTATATGGAGAAGGACTGCGTATGCGCAGTTTCCCCACCCTTGGTTATGGGCAGATTTAGAGGGAGGGGTGGAGGAGAGGCTGTGAAGGTTGTTTTGTCTAAAACACAGGAAAGGGGCCGGGTTAACTTAAGGCCGTCTATTTTTTCCTCTGTGTAGAAGGGCTGCTGGTTGATAGTCCGTGCTATTCTTTACACACAAGATGTGATGATATCCAGGCAACACAAGGGAAAAAAGCTGTGTATGTGCAGTAATAGAAAATCTGGTGCAGTACAGCACAAGATGTAATGTGTCGCCTTATCATAGACTTTGAGAGCATGGGAAAAAAACATTAAATTACTATTATATTCTTATCACAAACATTATTATTGCACCAAGTATGTGCCTTTTTGATGTAATCTATAGAATTTTTTTAATTAAAACTAAATGAAATTAAAATTTAATAAAAAAAAATTGTGTTTAATGAATTGCTTTGAATGAGCACTTGTAGCGTACTTCAAATCTTAAAAAGTGTGGTTAAAAATATGAGCTAGCAGATAATAATATAAGTTCAAGAAAAGTTCACTTCACATTAATATAATGTGCTAAATCACAACTTCATTGTTATAAATGTGCGATTACAAATACATGACATTCGATTGAAGCTACATTCAATTCTATTTTAGTTTATCATAAATGCTTGTCAGTGTGTTCAGCTTGTAATCATTTAAAGACAATATAATTATGAAATTGCATATAAAGATGTAGTCCTAGTTGCGTCAAAAAGCACTCTAAATGTCTGCTAAAGGTTGCATTTAATATAAACTTGAACTGTTCTACATTTTTATTTAATTGCAATTAACATGCAAAAATTCTTATTATAATACTTTTTACAAATAATAATATATTATTGTATAATGCTACTAGGACCCACTTTATATTAAGTGTCCTTAATTACTATGTACTTACATTTAATTGAATCATTTGCACGAACACATTAAGTACAGTGTGCCAAACAATTAGTTTTATTCTTATTAATATTAATAAGTAAATTAAAAACCTACAATATTATTTTATATTACAGTCATGATATAAAGGTTACAGTCATAAAACTCAAGGTCATGTTAAAACCAATTTAACATCTCTTTCGAAATTTCTAAAATGTCTATTGTTATTAAAAGGAAACACATTCACACATTCTGTTCCATAATGAATGCACATTAACATAATTGTTTTGATACTTAGAAATAAACATCAAAAATCTCACAAGTTGATCTTCAATATTGTGGATTTTATTCATATCGTAAGCTTAAGGGAATTTGAAGAATTTTGTAGTGCAACAACATCCCAAAAACCACAGTAAAATCACTTGGACATGCACATGGTTATTGTGTTAGTAGATATTTAGTTGTATTATTTATCAGAACATGTCAATATGTAGCTTTTAGACAAACAAGTTGACTTTTCAAGTTTCAATGTAATTTCTAATAATGAGTAACTTAGCATTTTTATATATGAGCTGATGTATAATTTGAATGTATAATGTAATAGAGATGTGCACCTGGTGTAAGTAGGCTTTACTGACCAGCAGGACTCTATTGTCCACTATGGGGTTTGAACCCTGACCCTTTTTTTGCTTCTCAGCCCCACCACATGTGTCTGTCTAAATGGCACTGACAGCTGGATTTATCCCTCTGCTCTGCTCACTCTCGTATCATCATGCCTCTAGTGTTAATCTACAGAGGATTATCATATCACACACACGTCCTCTTGCTGCCCCGCTACTCCAAACACACACGGGCAGCTGCGATATGCACTCAAAACTCAACACATGACCTTACATTCAATGTGCTTTCAGGATCGCTGACGCTCTTTTGTCATACTGCTGCGTTTCTGTCACATAAATGCTGTGTTCAAACATTTGTGCTCATTTCGTTGCATTTAGCAGAAGTTTGACTTGTGTTGCGTTTGGTCATGTGATCCATTGCACTGAGCCACATCACTTGTGTGGGCACCGTGAGTTTGCACAGTTCCTGATCTCGGTTCCCATCTTACAATAATAGACATGCAAGGCAAAAGCATTATGTAGAAAAATGCCTTTGCTGAACAGTGAGGAATTGATAGTAAATAAATAATTAAATTATATAAAAAAAATATACAAAAAGATTAATTTTAATCTCATGTATTTCATATAGTTTAAATATAATAATGAAAAAAAAAAAAATTCAAATACGTCATTGTAATAAATAAAATACGGTATAATTTCATATATAATTTGAATTTTATAAGTTACTGTTACTGAAATAAGTATGAAATATAAATATTAGATGGGGAAAAATAATAACTGAAATTATTTAATATGAATGTATATGTACTGTGTATATTTATGTATATTTAAATAGAGACACACAGACAGCATACATTTAGAAGATGTATTTTTTATATATATATATATATATATATATGTATATGTATATATAAAATCATATTTTAAAGATACGTATGCGTGTGTTTTAGATGTTTTAGATATCATGGTGTATGGCTGCATCTGTCATGAATCAGGACGTGAAGCGTGCAAGTTCAAATGCAAAATGGGTTTATTGGGCTCAGGGTCAGGCAGACAAAGTCGAACACCGG
>JAUMHI010000064.1:3393022-3424963 GCA_032359435.1 Enteromius unitaeniatus
GCAGGACTATATTTACAGAGACAAGATTAGAAATAAATGTCCTGTGGGAATTAAACCATGGCTTGCAGAGGTGCCAGTGCTCCTTTTTGTCCTCTTTTCTTATGACAATGGACTTTTGATTATTCCACCCAGATTACCCTCATGACCATATGATCACCATTTTCTATGGAGAACTGACAGGTGCACAGATGGCTCACCATTGCAGTTCTCCTTCAAACCTGTCCATCTGGACCCTAAGTGGCAATTTAGTTTCCAGTGTGAGCAGGACAGACTCTAGTGTAAATTGAGTGAATGCTCTCTCCTCCTTCATGGTCCATTTCACTGTCCAGGAGATGAAGTAGGTGCTCCTTCCAACACACAAAGTGGACAACAACTTCATCCAGGTAGACTGAATTACATCATATGGGTCAAGGACGGTGCATACTGAAAGGAAAGGCACTGCACTGCCAATATTACTGCAGTGTTGAAGGGCTCTAACAAAGTGAAAGAAGATAAGAAAAAAGCTATCTTGGCCAGGGATGTCCATTCCTGGTCCTGGAGGGCCTGCAGAGTTGAGCTACAACATACCTGCCAGGACGTTTCTAGTTAACCTTGCTTCTAGTTTTCCTTGGTTGAGGTGTTTTTAATTTGGGGTTGGAGCTAAACTCCAGGAGCAGGCCCGGACACCTCTGTTCTCGGCCAAAGGACACTTTAGAGATAATTTTCAAAAACAAGGCAGACAACATATAATTATTTTAGTAAGGCTTTGTCCCAGAGGCCAGGAGTGCCAACAGTTTTCCTGCACTGCAACACGTCCTTAGCTCTTAGTCTAATAACTTGCAAACATCTTTAGATCCCTTAGTAATCTGACAACGAGTTGGCTATGATGGCCCTGGGCACTGCAAGCTCTTGGACGAGGGTGATGGCCGTTCTTGGCAGTACTCGAGGCAAGACTGTGCCTCAAGCCTGATCTTAAGAGCATGTTTTCATGAGCTTGTCATAAACTTGGGAGCATTTGGACAGTCCGGTCTTGAGTAGTACAACACTTCGGACACTTTTTTTGGTCTGTATCAGATCACGGTCTGTGCTGCTCAGGTTTGTGATAACATCTGGAGAAAAATAGCCCAGACATCAAGATGAAGCTTTCTAGAGGGCATGTGTAGACAACCTGCATTCACATACACCTCAAATGGACTATGCATGACTCAATACAACTGGTTTCAACTACAGTACTAGGTGATGGGTTTTTTGGTACTGCTTTAGTAAGCATGAATAATTGTGCCAGGCTTACCTTACTTTTGGAAAGTTGCACCCTGAGGCAACCTTTTGAGCAATGTTGCTGTCAACAGGCAACCAGGTGAGACACATGATTGACCTGAAGTGTCCAAATTTGTTGCCCATTCTCAATGGGAAATTGCCCAAGCAACATTGCTCAAAAAAGTATCATTACCTTGAGGCTAAGTATCGTGAGCCAATGGGACAATCCTTCAATATGAGTGCTGTGTTCATTTACAGGATGGCTTAACATCATATCCTTACTTATTCATCTGACTGACTATGCCTATAAATATTTGTGTCCTATTTCTTGTGTTCAGTTTCTTTTCTGTTTCTCCACAGTGTGAAAGTCGTGGAGAGTTGCTGGTCTCTCTGTCCTATCAGCCTGTTACTCACAGGCTTAATGTGGTAGTCCTCAAGGCCAAACACCTGCCAACCATGGATATCACTGGCCTGTCAGGCAGTAAGTACAGACCACACATACACACAAATATATAGATATTCAAATTATCCCATTTATGATGCTAAAACCGTGGCAAATTCTAATGTCTTTATTTCCCTTCTCCACCCACAGACCCTTATGTTAAAGTGAACGTCTTCTACGGCCGCAAGCGCATAGCCAAGAAGAAGACGCATGTGAAGAAATGCACACTCAATCCCGTTTTCAATGAATCGTTTATCTACGATGTTCCCGCTGAGCTAATGCCGGACATCTCTGTGGAGTTCCTGGTCATTGATTTTGACCGCACCACGAAGAATGAGGTTGTGGGTCGCCTGGTTCTGGGTGGTCAGAGCCCTATTCCATCAGGGGTGACTCACTGGAGGGAAGTCTGTGACAACCCAAGGCGGCAGATTGCCAAGTGGCATAATCTTATAGAGTACTAGTGTCTGGCTAACTCACGGGAAAGCAAAATGTATTATACCACTTCCTTCAGCCCCGCTATTGAAAGAAGCCCATTTAGCAGTTTCTCCTTTTCCCTGTACAGATAGGTGTATGAGAGGATAAGTATGTGTGTCAGGACACAAGACCAGAAAAACACACTTAGAAAGTTCTCTAATGAACTCGTAGCAAAAAAGCCTCATATGCCATAGCAAAAAAAAAAAAAAAAAAACACAGGGAAAAAAGCAAAAATAACCACATCAGTGTGGTTTTTGGCTCTAATTAGATAATGCTAAAGTTGATTATTAGAGAACTATACCTGTATGAGAGTTAAACCACATTATCCTCAGAACCTTTTACCAGTATACTGGCATATTCACAATATACATACACTACTTTCAGTTAGCCGCATGCTAGAGCTGGTGAGACACTTTTATTTTAAGAGTAAAGGAGGATTGTATAAAAAAGTGAGTTTTAAATTTCACTTTTTAAGGAAATAATGGGGTGAGTGTTTTGATAGTGTAGGATAAAAATTGATGAAATGTGATATAAACTGGACACCAATATGAGCATTTTTGCTAACATGCTAATATTTACCACGGACGACATGGTTGAAATATGGCTATTACTCATATCCAGCTTGCATATTTACTTTACTCAAAAGTAATGCTTTATCTTTTATTGATGCTGAAAATGAGATGAAGAAAATTTCTCCTCTGGAGAAAACAAAACTCATGTCAAGGTAGTTTTCAGCCGACCACCAAATTAAAATTAGAGACCGTGAGCTCAGGATTAAAAATGAATTTGATTCATGAAAACACTGATGTTCAATATACTAAAGCCAGTCTACACTTTCCCGTTTTTATGCTGTAGCTGCTTTATTTATTTGTAGCTGTACTTATACATTATTGTTTTATGACTTGGACAAAGCACTTCTATTATCTATGTTGTCAGCGTATCTCAACATATCCACCATTTATTGATTTAAATTTTGTTTTCTTTCTTTAGCCATATCTATGCACATTTCCATTGTATTGCAAAGGATGTTTTAACCCAGTTGCTGTGCTATACCATAGCATAGAGATCAGGGAAGGTGTGGTTAAAAAACGTTGGAGGGAAAAACAGATTAAACAACAGTAAAAGCCAAATGACAGATATTAGTATATTAACGTATTGTCATTTCACATGTACTGTACTAACATCACATGTACTATTGCCATCAAACATGTTTTTAAGGCCACACTTAATTCTTTAGGCCATACAACTAATTCTTAACATCTTTGGTCACAATGTACATAATGTATCATAGGCCGTAACACTGGTACTCTTCAGTTTATTTTTTTCATAGTACAATTGAAAATTGCCAAAAATAAATTTGATGTCATGGAAATAATAAAACAAAAATTAGCCACCCCAGCGCATTACTTTAATAAGTTTGACTTTTTAAGCCAGTCTTTTCTCTATTCTATGAATTATAGCTGAGATATATGCAGATTCAGACCAATTTTTGCACTTTCGTAGAGTACTGTATTTATTTTTGATTTGTGTTCAAAAGAAAGAATATATATATGTATATCAAAACCCTAATAACTATGATAGGACTAATAACTGACCATATCAAAGTAAGGATTTTGGCATGAGCCAGTAACCATTAGTCAACAGCAGCTGTCGAAAACTAACCAAAGTAGACGGACCGATGTTTCGTGGTGTGTTGGTGACCATGATGAAGCAGCTCGCACTGCAGCTTCAGACAGGCCTCTGAGTCCATGTTTGAAGGCATGCAATCTGCGTGTGGATGTGTTCCCAATGATGTAATTCGGTGCCCAAAGCCCCTCGAGGCAGATTACATGCTCTATTCCCAGAGCGAATGAGTGCAAATTTAGATGATGAGGCAGAAAGTGGGAGGGTGACTGGCTCATTAGAGATACTTCATATTTAACATGTGAAATTAATATAGAAGTAAATTAGGCCCCAGCATTCTCTCCATGATATCAGCAGCAGTCAAGCTCATTGTGAGTCATTAAAGCCACATAATGAGATTAACCACTGTTTATTAGGAAAAATGAATCACGTTCCAATCACATTTTGAAGAAAATTAAGAAACCAATTGCAAGTCTTGCAGTTTCACTCTCTACATTTTCAACAGAAAAGTGAACTCTTCCACCCTCTATAATGTTTTTAACCCTGCATGCAATGACTATTCAAATTTCTGCTTCAAAACTGGTGTATATATTACAGTTTTTAGTGGTTTATATGACAGAAAAACCCACTTTTGTAAAAACAGCGACCCAAAAACCACAATGCAACCTACGTGAAATGATACATGCGTGTTTAACCCTCAGCTCCTTGTGTTACTTGGAACTTTTTTGATCTTTCGGGCATACAAGCTTGTTTTATATCAATAACTATAGACATAAAGATAAATATAACCAATTGTAACTGAGTGTTTGTTCCAATGCACTGGTGGGCAGCAGCACTTTCTGCTCCTCTTGTATCTAACTGTTTTACCTGGAATGGAAATGGTTTCTTTTTGTGTAAACCTCCTCTTTTGGAGTGCTATCTGCCCCCTTTTATTTCTCTCTGCCACTGGTACCAAACGATCCCTCAGTTTTTTGCTGTTGTGTGTTGTACAGAAACATCGAAAGCTGAACAAAGACGAAAATGAGCTGAGAAGAAAATTGCTGTAATAAATATAATAGTCCATTTTGATATGGTAGAAGTGGAATAAAGTTAGTGAATCAGCTTTATTTTAGGTGTCCCTTAAACCACTGTAACTAGATGCTAAACAGTGTTACTTGACCACAACTGTAGTGTGATTCATGTTGTTACCTGGCCTTTTCAATATTTGTAAGTACAAGCAAGTTGTATATGTATAATGTAAGTACTGTGAATAACATGTACTTTACACACCCAGCTTAGTACTGCTCATTTCACTACATGATCTTCAGGGACATCTAACATAAAGTGTGAACTGTAATGCTTTTGAGGGCAAGTTATCTGCATACTGCTGTGAGTTTATGCTAAATACAGTATGTTACACTAATGCTGACTTGTACTGTATGTTGAAGTTGTTAACACAATGGACGTGCAAATAAAATAAAAACTGATACACTAGATCAGACCTTTCCCCTTTTTCTCTGCTCTTAAAATTTAAAAGTTATAAATTGAGTTGTAGTCTGTCACCTATTCATTATTTTATATGTTTTTAACATAATGTGACAGATCCAAAAAAAATAGGAATAGCCTGCGTGGCACAATTGGGACTCGTTCCATAAGGTGTTTAGACTAGTCTTACAAGTTAGTCATCTACTGCAGGTCATATTTAGTCAGATGCATAAAAATGTAGGGTGGTATACGCTCAATCTGAAAAGTAAAACTGTTTACCCCTTTCTTGTTGGTAAAACAAGTTCTTATGACACAGTCTGAACATTGTCACTGTATGCACAATTGGCTTTAATTCTAAATTAATAATATTTTTATTGATATATCAATTTTAAAATCATTTTGAAGGTACACTTACTGTAATAAGACAAATGGCTTATGTTTCTTCCATGCTTCCATTCAAACCTTGTTAGCTTTACGTCCTGGCTTCCGAGATGCCTTCTTCTGATTTTTGAAAGAATATTGCCCTTGATGTCCCACAATTCTGTGTAAAGTTCCAAAAATAACATCTAAAAGTTGTGGTTGATTGTGTAAATGTAGGTTTTTGATCAAGATTTTCTAGCAAGAAAGCAGTACTGTAATAATTACTTGCTTTATCACCAAATTCCTTCTGTTTCGGAGTAGCTCATTCTTCACGCTGCCTCATAAGTCTGTCCAAAATCACTTTACACAGGTAACTTTTTCTGCACAAATGCTGCCTGCAAAGACAGCAAGGCATCAAATTAAGGCAGCAGCAAATGCACGTGATTTACGACAGTGAATTCCACTCAACTGTAGAGGGCTCCAGAGTCAAAAGAAGTAAACAAAACTACTTACAGTAGGTGAATTCTGTAATTACTCAGTACTAGTAGCTATATATCATGTGCAACCATGACTGTACATGGTACCAACAGTATTACAGTATACTACTATATATATATATATATATAAATATATATAAATGAATAAATATATTTATTATTTATTAAGATTCAGAAAGCTTTTTAATATAGATAGTATATAAAATATTCTATATTATATTTGTGTATATATATATATATAGTTTATATATTTATGTATTTATAGGCTATATATATATATATTTTTTTTATTATTTTATTATTTATTTTTTTATTTTATTAATATTTTACATTTGTACTTTTATTAGAATTTTACAGTGATTAAAGTAATACTTTTACAGTTATAATTTAACAATAATTGTAGTAGCTAACAATATATGATTTAACTATGTAACGTTAAATGTATTTATTATCATTATCAAATGATAATACATATCCTGCGTTATCGTGGTAATATAACCTATTTATCGAGGCCTGAGTGTAACGATGCGGGCTTTAGGACCCGTCTGCGCTCAGTCCTTCATGGCTTTGTATGTTTACAGTGAGAATTGTATGGCAGGAATTTTCTAACATCAAATATTTAAACATCATTTGCATCGATACAAAAGTCCCAATGGAGACGGAGATCCTGTGACACAGGTAAGCCACCGAGTAACCCAGTCGGCTCCTAACCATAGCTTTATCAAGTACTGAATCACACTTTCTAAATCATTATGACTGTAACCGCGGCGGCAACTCTTTTTCACTAGTTTATTTTATTTTAACGATTCAAGTGTTTGTTGTAATGCAACTCGGTGGCTTCATAAACAAGCTTAAGTTAGTCTTTCCCATCGATGAACTGAGGGCAGTTCTTCAACAACTTAAAAAGAGTTAAAACTTTCGCATGCTTTTTGTTGATCACCATAAGTTTATAAAATACACTTTGTAAATAAAACGAGTCATATACATAGACGTTTTAGATGTAACGTTATCCTCAGAGGTAAACTCACTGCAAGTCGTCGACGCGTTAGATCTATTAATATCACAAACTATTATTTCACTGCATTCAATCTAGTTCTGTCGATGTGTTCATTTCAGTCTCGGGCGTTAAATAATAATGGCTATCTATTCATCTATCGGTGGTTTAAAATAGCTTTTATTGAGGTCTTGTAGGAGTACTTTTCCCTACATTTTTAACAGTGGTTTCGGGTGCAGTCGCCCCTCAGCGACTCAAGGCCTTAATATTAAAAAAAGAAAGCGCTTTTGAACATGTCCCATAGTAACCATAGTTTCCGCCAACATACCACAGTTACTATAGTTAAGTAGCCTGCAGTAAAAAGTGTGGAGTCTAAGCATAAGCCACCACTTTCATCAAATTGCACTAATCAATAAATTGTCAAAAAATATTATGAAAGCTTTAGACAAAGTTAGGAAGAAAACATCTTACATTAATAATGATTTTACAGTAGGTCTACTTTTAAATGCTTTCAACAAATGGTAATTAAAGGGACAGGCTTAACCTTCAGGAAAAGTTGGTTGTGAAGGACAAAATACATTTTGTATTAGCTGCTTTATTTTCGCAGTTTTTTTAATGATATTTATCATTGCTGCAACCTTGCAGTTTTTGCAGCCAAGTTTTGCAACATGTTTAAATACTGTTTAAAGCTCTTGTTTTCCCAAATTTCTATCAATAAGCATGAAGTAAACAAATAGTATAAATTGTTTGTAAATATTTATAATATATGATATAAAACCTGCATACAAGGGTTGACAGAATGTACATTACCGTCCAAATGTTGGACTGAATTTATGTTTCTTGTGGTTTTGGAAATTGACAGTAATAGAGGCTTTAGAATAATAAACTGTCAGCTTGAATAATTTATTATTCATTTTATAGTAAATAAAACAAACCATGAACACCATCCTCACACCATGTTTTGTGTCCCATAAAAGTTAAGAATCAATAATACAAAATAGCACACAAACTCAATTAATGTTTCTATTAAAATAATATGCGTACAGTATAAAATGAAATCGAGGGGAGCGGCACATGACACACACACACACTTGACACAGCATTAAATAAAGCTCAAAACTAAAAAACACTACTCAGCAGTGCTGTTCCATTGTTTGATATTATTTCCAGTGATAATCACGCAGAAGGGCTGCTCTGAAGTTACTAATGCAGCATCGCTGTCAATGACGATGGAAAAATACATCAGGCAGGGGTACACTGGCAGATAATCTATTATTGACCGTGGTTAATGTAACACCCACCCTGTGGATGCATCGCTTTGTCACATGAATAGCTCGACAGAATGACTCACTTCCTCTTCTCCATCAAACTGAAGCTCTGGTGTCAAACACAGCCTCGACAAGGGCTGTTTTTCTGGGTGCAGTCAGTCACATTCTGCCCTGTTCCGCTACAGGCCTGCATTCATGCAGCGGTGCAGCTGTGGAATCAAACGCTCACTATTTCATTGTTTATTATGACGGCTTGACAAAGAGTACAACTCCTACTAAAACCAGCAAACTATATCAACAGCTGTCTAACAACCACCTAGTAATGCCTTTCAACCACTCAGAGCACCCTGTCTATCTGTCTGTCAATCATTCTTTCTTCCTAAACTTTTAAAGTTTTTAAAACAATTTTAAACAGGTTTTTGCTTGTGTCTTGTTTCAGTTATTTGGATGGAGTCCTCAAGGAGCACAGGGGGTCACTCCCGCGAGTACAAATTGGTGATGTTAGGAGAGGGAGGTGTGGGCAAAAGTGGTGAGTAACGTGGCTCTCTCTCTCTCTGTATCCTCTCTCTTTCTCTGTCACTTCTCTCTATCATTGATGTTGCTTTATTGGTTCTCATTCCCAAGTCAGCATCTGTCATCATTGTTCACCATCATTTACCAAATAGGGTCAGTATTCATTTCTTGCAACGTTTAGAAATATAAATGTTAGTCGGTAGTTAATCAACTAAACGCCATATTTATCACTCCGCTCTATCATTCAGCTCTCAAAAAGTTTGAACAGAAATATAATTGTTTTTCCTAAAAGTCGTGTCGAGTCGAGTTTTTCCAAATGTAATCAGAAATCATTTAAATATGGAGCTGTAAGAAAGTCACTTCATAATGCTTAAATCCTCTAGTGAGCAAGTCAGAGGTGTCTGGCTAGGAACTAATTTTCCAACACCTTCCTCTGTAAGAAATTATGATTTTTTTTTACAAAGGCAATGAAGTCTAAAAACTATGTTTAGGAACATTAACATTTAGGAAAATGTAGGCGTTTTAAATAAAATTCAAATAAATGTAAAATGTTCAAATTCGTTTGAAAATTTATTTGAAAGCTTCCATTATATTGACTTTTTTTAGAGGCTTTTAAAAGCATAAATGTTTCTCTGTCTACTGCAGAAAGGCCTGAAAACAGGGCTGTGTGCTAAAGTTGGCGTTTGATGATGGGAAATAATTTGCCCGTTCGTTTGTGGTGGTCAAATATGCTTAATTTGAAAATAATAACCGGTGCAAAAAGTCCTTAAAGGGATAGTTCACCCAAAAATAAAGATTCTGTCATCATTTACTCACCCATTTACATTCTTCACAGTATCTTCTTTTGTGGTCAATAAAAGAAAGAAACTCATACAGGTATGTAGAATTCTTAATGGTGGCAAAATCTTCATTATTGGGTCTCTATAAGTAGACTTTAAATTCCTAATTTCTTTTTTTTATTTTTACCATGAAATAATTGTGTGCGATCGACCCTTGTGCCAAGTTTTGAGTGGTTTTCTTTCACTGTGGCCCTTTATTGTGGTCAGACAGTGGGCAGGTTTCACAGCTGTAGACATACAGTCACATTCAGCCAGACAATAAAACTGTGGGTGTTGGCTCAGTGCTTCAGTCTGGTCGCTGCGAAGGCGCAGGTGCCTAGCAACTTCCTTCCCCTCCAGGAGTCTGTTGCCTAGGAGATAATTGGAGGTCACCTGGTGAGGATCTCATTGTTCGAGTGCACTGCAGAAGGTTCTTTAGGGTGACTGATATTCTCTCTTTATATCGCTGTCTCCATGGGAACAGTGCAGAGAGTGAATACAGAGCAAATACATGCCGACAGCAGGGTGTGTTTGCAGTACATGAGGGAGATGTTTACACTCTTCTCATTGAATTTCATGGTACCACAATTATATAAGAACTCTGCTTGTCTTGTTTTCTTTTTGCCTTGCAGCCATCATTATGCAGTTTATAAGTCACAGATTTCCAGAGGATCATGACCCCACTATTGGTAAGGAAATTATTAACATGTCCTCTTAACTCATCAAGTCTTTTACACTTCTGAGTGATATCACATTATGTATTTGTGATGCCACAAGTATAGGCGACCAAAGGATTTAGATGAATTCTGGAGGGTGTGTCAAAAAGTGTGCCAGTGAATCTCTGTCTAGTTTATTCCCTGTCTATGTTTAAAGAGATAGGTCATTCAAAATAGAAAATCTGCTGGAATTACTCACCTTCAGGTCTTCCAAGATGTAGATGGGTTTTGTTTCTTCACCAGATTTGGAGAAATGTAGCATGACATCACTTATTGACCAATGGATTCTCTTTAGTGAATGGGCGCCACATGGGAATGGGAGTCCAAACAGCTGATAAAAACATCACAATAATCCACACCACTCCAGCATGTTTTTTTTAAAGTGAAAAGCAAAGTGCTTGTAAGAAAGCAATCCTTTCTTAAAAGTGTTTTAACTGTTGCTTCCAGCTAAAATATGAGTCATCTTATCTATAATTTTACTTCCTCCAGTACAAAAGTTAATGGATTTTGATGCAAGAGAACAACAGGGGATGGACTTTTTTACTGAAACTGAATTATGGACTTTTCACAAAAAATTAAAACTCCTTAGTTATACAAGCATGCAGCTTTTCCCTTCATAATTTGTTAGTTGTCGGACTGGAATGGTGTGGATTATTGTGATGTTTTTATCCATATGTTTTCGAATAATCTGTTCCAATGAAGAACTCCAAAACTCATCTGCATCTAGGATTGCATGGGTTGAGTACATTTACAGCAAATTTTCATTTTTGGATGAACTATTCCTTTAATAAACAACTTATAGTAGAGTACAATGCAGTATTTTTTTGTATTGGCACAGAGTTGATGTCCAATTTATTTTCTAATTTATCTAATTTAATAATATCGTCTTATAATTTGACTTTATGTAATAAATTGATGTAAATTGAGTTGTTTACATTCTTACAGGTCTTTACATGCTTTACATACTTACATGTTTAATCTAATTTCATGGATTTTTCTTAAGACTGTCAGGTGTTATGTTTGTCTCACGCATCGTTCTAAAGTTTAGAGTAAAACAGTAATATTGTAAATTTTATTGCGATTTAAAATAATTGGTTTGTATTGTAACATATTTTTAAATATAATTTATTCCTGTGATCCTGAATTTTAAGTAATATGCATCCATAAAAAAACTAATGTTAGTGCAGGTATTTATTAAAAATATCTGTAAATATAACACTGATTTCACTAATTAAGTTTTTTTCTGTTAAGCTGTTTAAGTTCTGTGTCCTTTCATCAACCTCCATGCATGTGTTTTTATGTTTTTAGAGGATGCCTATAAAACACAGATCCGCATAGACGATGAGCCAGCAAACCTCGACATCCTGGACACAGCAGGACAGGTAGGCAGGAGAGATGGTGTGATAAAGAGAGACACAATGAAATCAAATCAAGAAACGGACAGTAAAGTGTGAAAACCTGTCTGTGGAAAATTGTGGTGCACAACTTAACCTAACTTGTTTCTCAGACTATAAGAGGGTCATTCTCAAATGTGTTACTTCTCTTTTTCTGTCTTTGTCTTTGCGGTTGACACTCACTTCACAAGACACAAAGACAGATCAGGCACCATGTTTCTCCTTCTGAATCAGCATCTTTTTTTTCATTGAAGACATCACTCAGCGATGTTATAAAATACATTAGTCATCTTATCACAAGTTTAATGAAAATTTGCCAACAGTACAATTATTTAGTGGTTAGGGTTCATTCGGGAACATTGTTGAAACATTCAGGGAATGTTTCATAATGCATCTGTGGTATAATGTTGATTACGACATAGGTTTTGACCAGAATAAACTAAAGTTTTTTTTAAAGCAAGCAAAAAGTTTGTTTACAGGAATTTAGACAAAAAAGCCACAAGATGTATTTGTAAAGTGATCTTTGAACAAGTGACTAATGTGATAAAATTGCTTAACAACATTGTATATATATATATATTCATTTATGTATGTATGTATTTTAGCAGGCTATACGGTAGTAGAATGTTTCTTTCATAATTTCTTAAAGTTAAAGCAGACTTTTATTTTGACAGGTTGTCACGATTGTCTTTCAGTTTTGCTTTGAGCTTCAGTGTGTATTTGACAGTAGTTTTTTGTTCTCATATATTAAAATGCAGACATCAATGAGCGTCACATGTAGGCTATTTGTGTATAAGACAAAACTGCTCCATTCATTCACACAGAGACAAGCCGAACCCTTGTTAGAAATTAGCACTGATTTAAAGAGTTCACCCCTAAAAGGAAATTCTGTTATTAATTACTCACCCTCATGTCGTTCCAAACCCGTAAGACCTTTGTTTATGTTCGGAAACACAAATTAAGATGTTACGTCTCCGTTCCCTCCATCAGGGAATGGGGGTTACAATAGGTAACCTAGACGTTATTTATTTACATTTTTGGTGAAAAAAGTATTCTCGTGGCATTAAAAAAAAAAAAGCCACTGATGTCACATGGCCTGTTTTACTGATGTTTTTACAAAATTTCTGGATCTGGGATCATTTCAGTTGTATTGGTGTCTATGGAGGGTCATTATTTCATCAAAAATATCTTAATTTGTGTTTTCCGAAGATGAACGAAGGTCTTACGAGTTTGGAACAACATGAGGGTCAGTAATTAATGACAGAATTTTCATTCTCAGGTGAACTAATGTTATTACCTTTATTTCTGATTGTTACATTAATCCTTTTACAGTAAAACATGTCCAGAGCTTATCATCGTAATCAACACACATTTTATTGCAATTTCTATAAGACACCGTTTTAGCATCCAGCCCTAGCTGCTCTTGCCGTTACCGTGTAAATCTGATAAATCCTGTAATTTTGCATGATACGTACAAGGATACAAGACAGAGAGTTTGTAAAGGAGATCTCTTTGTTTGAAACCAGGCGGAGTTCACAGCCATGCGTGATCAGTACATGCGAGCGGGTGAAGGCTTCATCATCTCATACTCCATCACAGACCGCCGCAGCTTCCAGGAGGCTCGTCACTTCAAGCAGCTGATCTACCGTGTGCGGCGCACCGTCGACACCCCCGTCGTTTTGGTGGGGAACAAGTCTGACCTAGCCCATCTCAGACAGGTGAGACCCCTGTACTCCAGAAATATTCACCCACCTCAGACTGTATTGCAAAATTTTATGTTATAAAAAATTTAACCATGGTGTATCTCAATCAAATTCTAACATTACATGATATTTTAGCAGCGATAGAAAGCAGTATGCTAATAGCCAACCCCTGATTCCCTCAACATTTTACCTCCGGTTGTCCTCCGGCTGTTTGATTATTGCAGAAAAAAGCTTTGTGACCCACAGAACTTTGAAGCCTGTTTTGGCAGCTTTTGTTTAAATAGATTTCCCTTGAAAGTTTGACTTAGTCGAGTAGTTTGCAAGAGCGCGATTATAAACACAGCAAGTGATCATATGAGTTTATCTGTTGGTGTGATGTTCAATGTCCACACCAACCTCTGTAGTTGCATTTAGACAGCTACCACCTGTTTCAAGACTAGTAAAAGCTTAACTGGTAACTTAAATGTTATGGTGTGGAATAAAACAGGAAGATGTCTTGAGTTTCTGCGAACCACTGACATTTTTCTTACCCAGTTATGGGTAATGAAAAGTTCCTCAAAGACAGGTTGACATGCGTACAAACGTATAACGTGCCTTTATTTTTACCTTACTTGCTTAACAACTACCAAACAATTTGTTTAATTTTAACTTTGTGTAACCTTACTTTGTAAGGTGTAAGGTACACGTTTTAATGATTTAGAGTCGACTCTTTCTTTTGAGAGCCAATTATAGATGGTTTACTGTCAGATTTAAAGCTTTGAGGATGTTTTTATTCACTTAGAGCTGTGTTACACACTGCATGACAGCTCATTTTTAAAAATCCATAATAGGAGCACTTTAATACACATTCAAAAAGCCTATTGACTTGCTTAAATGCAACTTTGTTTCTGGCATTTATCCTACAAAAATACATAATCCCTGCAGCACTCTATAGCAGTGAGAAATGCTTCTTGGTGGCCATAATCTGGATTTTGACAAGGAGTTTAACCTATTTGATTTTAAGTAATTTTTCAAAGTCATTCCCTTAAGGTCTTCTTTCTGTTCTCAGCTCCAACCTTCTTCCTTCTGTCTTCATGATGTCTCAATTCCTTGCCACAGGGACGAATCCCTAATGCCCAGTGCTGCCACCTCTGTGCTTCACTGTAGGGCTGATGTCTCACTGTGATGTACTCGGTCTGATATGAGCCAAACACAGTCTAGCATTGTGCTTCTGTCTGGGTAGAACAGACTCTTCCTGGTCTTCACATGCCTTTGGGCAAACGCTAGTCAAGATAGCATGAGCTCCTCAATCTTAAGTAGCAGCCAGACAGTTTCTCTCATCTCTGTCATGGAGAACTGCAACTTCGCTGTAGGCTTCTTTATGGCCTCTCTTGCTAAGGTTATCATACATCCTTTTGAAGCATGTGCCAGCCTGTTTACATTCAAAGTTGTCTTAGTTCTCTTTAGAGACAGGTTTCTTGAAAATATCATACACTTTTAAAGTACCTAAACTAGTGTTAGCTTCAAACACTGTTCTGGATGGTGTGAGAGTGTTCAAGAACGTTGACATTAACCCAGTGATGGGTCATATATTGACAATAATAAGACATTTTAAGCAACAAATCAGCATAGAATGATTATGTGATACTGAAGACTGGGGTAATGATGCTGAAAATGTAGCTTTGCTCACCGGAAGTTATATATTTATATTTTTATGAATACATTTTTATATAATTTCAATGTTTGTGTGTATATGTACGTACATGTATATATGTTTAATATACATTATTTTAAATAAAAACTAAGTTTATTTTTTTTTACTATATTTTTGATTAAATGCTGGTGCTTTGGCGAGACTTCTTTCAAAAACATCATATACATGGATATACTTTGTGTATAAATTTATGCTATTTTTACATATCCAATCATTAACATTGGAGGAAGACTAGGCACAGATTTAGCCGTTTAGACTGAAGGGCTGTTTGTTTTGTCTTCACACGTTCAGGTGTCTGTAGAGGAGGGCAAGCAGCTGGCGAGGGAGTTCCAGTGCCCGTTTTTTGAGACCTCCGCTGCGTTTCGTTACTACATCGATGAGGTGTTTGCAGCACTGGTGCGTCAGATCCGACAGCGCGAGGCAGAGATGGTGCGGGGCAGCGAGAGGAAAAGCCGCCGAAGCCATTCCTTCTGGAGCCGCCTTAAAGCCCCCTTCCATAAGAAACAGCAGTCTGAGCACTAAGAAGAAGAGCATGATGGGATACAGCCACCTTCCAGATGACGGTTCTCTCACCGCAGCAATATTAGTCCCATCTCCTTCGGATGGTTTGAGAACTGTATTTACAGTTTCTATATGATTGTTTGCAATGATGCACTCCCAATCATTTCAGTTAGACTAAACCCCTCGCTGTGCAGGACACACTCACTGTCATCATTTGGGACATGGGCTGATTTACTGATGTTAGAGATTAAGAAAGACATATTAAACTTGACAGTAGTTATTATTTTTCTATTTTGGGACAGCAGTATACATTGTGAAGGTGAATGTTGTACCTCATATTTTAACTGATGGGAATGAAGAAGGATTTGTGTTTTTTGAAGTAAAGAGAGGTAGGGTCATGTCAGAAACGGGTCAGAGATTTGCTAGTTGGAATAAAATGAAGGTCGAATGAGTTTCAGAGAGCATGTTGTGCAGAGTAGAAAGAAGGAAAAGAAAGTGACGTGTTGCAGGATGGGTAAAAAGGCAAGGGTTTATGGTAGAAATATTAATCTGCCAGTATAATGAGTACTGTGAACCGTTCCTTTTGTTAGACACATTTACAAACCCTTGCTGTAGTTGATTCGCAACTCTGTTCTTTAGCCTCTTTTTAAAAAACTGGGTGAATCATAACATGTCCGGGTCACATTTCACCCCAAAAGTGTGGTATTTTGACTTTTTAAAGAAAATAATTTAATAATTAATTGGATAGGATGCATTTCTAAATATTTTCATAACTGGAAGCACATTTCTCCCCAAATACTGTCACAATTATTACATTTGTTAAAATTAGATTCTCATTACTGTAATACAGTAGTATTTTACCGCTTAATATATTTTTCATTTTACAGTGATGAGATTTTTTAACCGTGATGCAAATGTAAAAGTGGGGTTGCTTTATTGTCATGGAAATAATGCAAAAATGCTCCTAAAATGCACTCTTTTTAAATCAAAATATTATATTCTGACCTGAAATATGACCTGGACACTTTAGATTCAGTCAACTAGGATGTTTTTAATGGAAACTGAGCTGTATGAACTAGTTGCAAAATACACTGTATGAATGACTTTGATTTTAATTTTGCTAAGCAATATTCAGGTCCACCTTTAAGCACATTAATATGCTGACCAACTTGATTATGATTGAAAACAAAATTGTTTCGTTTTTACACAGGGCCATCTTTATTCCAGTGGTTTCTGTAGTCAATGTGTAGGAAATGAAAGACTTTAATGTGGCTTTTAATTTCCTCTTACACATGCTGTGCACTTACTGCGCATCACATTGAAATAGAATGTCTGTTCATTTTGGCATTTCATGCAAGTTCATGTCATTGTTTTCTTGTGATTATTAATTTTATTTGGTTTACTGTATTTTACTGTATTTTCCTTTATTTATTGTTATCAGAGATCCTCAAATAAAATTCACTTTACCAATCTGAAGCGTAGTCTGATATATATATTTTTTATTATTATTGTTTTAACCTTTAACCTTTTGTTCTTAGATATTATCAGTAATATTAAATACAATATTAAATGTGAGACCCCGGATCATGAAACCATTCTTAAGTAGCACAAGTATATTTGTAGCAATATGCAGCAACACTTATTTTTTTTTGCCAAAAATCATTAGGATATTAAGTAAAGATCATGTTCCATTGCGATATTTGGTAAATTTCCTACAGTAAGTATATCAAAACTTAATTTATGATTAAAAAAAGGTCAAAAGTGATTTTCTTAATTTTTTTTTTTTTTTTGGCACCCTCAAATTCCTGGTATCTCGTCCAAATATTGTCCTATCATAACAAACCATACATCAATGGAAGATTTGTATAAATCTCAGTTTCGAAAAATTGGTCCAGGTCCTAACAGTAATGTTAAATGTGTACTTTTTTTTATTTATTTGGCGTCCCCTGGCGGATGTTTTTAATATTAGTCCCTATTAACCAACAGTAGGTTCATTGAACAGTTAGTCGTTACATATTAAATTGAACTAGTCTTTAATAAAATAAATGGACACTTTTATGTAAATATTTTTTGCTATCTCCGTACATGTTAAACACGTATACCTAAACTTAATTCACTGTTATTCAACTCTGCACAATGCGCTTTCTATTTATCCAAACGCGAACGGCGTGTCCCTCTTCGTTTGCCGTCCATGGATTAAAGTGTCAAAGCGACAAAAACATTAAGCGCAACACAGCAAGTATGCCACATAACTCCAGCCCCAGACTACAGTCAAAAGTGGGCGTTCTCTGAAAACATCGAGGATCTTCGAGGCGAGCTGTTTAACGTCTATCTGGCGCGTAAATCTGCGGGAAGAGGCGCGTAAAGGACGCGAGGCCCAGCGCGCGTGTTTCTGATGGAGTCGTGGGTGAGATTCAGCGCGCAGAGTCAAGCCAAAGAGCGCGTGTTCAGGTGCACAAACACTCACTCACTGCCTGTTTACAACACTACACCACATCTACACTAGCTAGGGTCCTGGGTCCTTGACAGCATGAGCTTTGCGCTGTGTTTAGAGACGAGGAAACGCTGGAAAGCACAGTGTTAACGTTACTCGCATGTCTTAGCTCGTAGTCTTTACTAAAATGCCTTGAGTACTGTCTATATTATATATGGCTATGAAACCCATTCAGTACCATGTCACAATGAACACCTACTAGTTTCAATATAACGTGCATGTAACTTATTAATATAAGGCGTATTGTTGTTATAAAAGCATTTTTCCAGCAATCAGGCGTTTGAGCACCAATGATGTGTTTTTGTGATTTAATACAATGATTTTCACACCTTTGTAGAGATGTACACTACCAGACAAAAGATTTTGAACAGTAATGTTTTTTTAAAGAAGTCTCTTCTGCTAATCAAGCCTGTATTCATTTTTATCCAAAATACAGCAAAAGCAGTAATTGTGAAATATTTGTACTATTTAATATATCTGCATTCTATTTGAATATATTTTAAAATGCAATCCATTCCTGTGACAAAAGCTGAATTTTCAGCATCATTAGAAGTGATTCTAATATAGCTATTGTTATTATTATTGTTATCAATAACAATAATAATATATCAATATTTAAGACAGTTAAGTACATTTCTTCAGGATTTTTGCTGAATAAAAATCATCCAAAGGTCAGCATTGATGTAAAAGTAAAAAGCTTTTAAAACATTATATTCTAACATTCTAAAGCCTGAGATCAGTATATTTTTATTATTGTTTATTTTTTGAAGGGGGAGGAGGTTACAGAAATGAAGCCATATGATGATTATAGAAAAGTATTTAGCAAGGATTCTTAAAATGTGTATGCATACATATGTACACATTTTGAAATGTATTCAATTCATTATAAACTTTTATTATCCATTATAAATTATAATTAATTTCTTAATTATTAGTAAAATATTTAAACTGCTTATTACTGTGCTTTGGATCAAATAACTACTGTTAGTGTAAGTGTTGTAATAATTGTTGGTGCTGATTTTGTGTACTTGTAATTGAACAGGGCTGCTCAGTACGCCTGCACACTGCTGGGATACACGCTGCAGAGAGGAGGAGCGAGACCGGAGCTGCTAAACACTATCAAACAACTGGAAGCTCACATGAGCCTGACCAGAAAATGTATGTTTAAGATGCTGAAGTCAATCATGTTTATAAGTCTCCGAGGGAGGGGTTTCAACTGATAACACCCATTATTATTATTATTACTAGTGATTAGTGAAGTAGTTGCATTAAGTGGCTCCTGATGCCTAAACCTGCCATTCCCAGAATTTGTGTATGTGGCTATACTGAATGCTTAATTGATTGAGTGTGTGTTGTGTCAGTGATGCGGTTAGGGAACTCCGCTGAAGCTCTGGAAGCAGCCAAACGCACCGTGCATCTGTCAGACTGTGTGCTGCGGCTCTGTATCACAGTGGCACATTTGAACAGAGCCATGTATTTTGCCTGTGATAATGCACTGTGGGCTGGCAAAATAGGACTGATGCCTGAACTGGACCAAAACAAATGGAGCCAGAGGTCATTTAGGTGAGTTTTCTTTTTATTTATATGATGATGGTTGCATTTAATATTTGGAACAGAGTGTGAAGTCTTTATCTGTCTTTCTGTAAACAGATACTACTTGTTTGCGCTCATCCTCAATCTAACGCGAGACGCGTATGAGATCCGTCTGCTGATGGAGAGAGAGTCCCGCAGCAGTTCAGCCAAAAGCTTTATCTCCAGTCCGTCTCCACTCACGCCGAGCCCAGAGAACGGAGGAGAGTTTCCTCTGACGCTGTCTCCCTCCTCAGGGCTGTCTCCTCTGCCGCCCCTGCCCATGATCTCAGCCAGACTCAACAAGCAGTTCCAGCTCCTGATCACGGTGCTGCGCAACAACCCTCCGCTGCTCCTGGACCTGCTGAAGAACCTGTGTGACATCTTTATCCCGCTGGACCGGCTGGGCCTGTACCCCACGGGCTCAGGCTTCGTGGGGGCCTGCGGCCTTACCTCCTCCGTCCTGTCCATCCTCACTATAGTTCACCCCTGGCTCAAACTCAAGCCCTGAGTCGCAGGGTGAGGACTACCTGTCCGGTGGCTTTACTTCTGGAGAGAACCCTTTCTTGAGCTTGTGTTCATGCCACTTTAATTGCACCTTCAAAACGTCTTCTATGTGTGGAAAAACTAAAAACAAGATCTGACCTGTTCTAATTAAAACCAGTCATTTAAGTCTGAAAATGTCTGGCCACATGTTATCACATATAATGCTGTAGTTTTCAGTGAGGGGGTGTTCAAGTGTTCTTGCAGTTCAGCTCTGGACTACAGATGGCAAACGTCTGATGATGAATCGCATGAAGAAATTGGCAGGGCTATATTTCACCCCAAAATCAATGGAGAATCTACATAAATTAAATCTAATGCATCAGACATGTGACCTTTACAAATGTACATTACAATTTAAATAATTGTATTTTAGTGATAATAATATAGCTTTGCTAGATTAGAAATGTCATAGCAAAAAGTATATATATATATATCTTACACTGCAGCATTTTATTTTGTCAAAATTGCTAATCAAACGTTGTAAAAGAATACTGCTGAGTTCAGAAACGGTTAAAATGTTAAAAATGCAATACTTTATCCAATAGATCCTTTTAAAACCTACTTTGTGTGCAAGGCTGTTTCTTGTTTATTTAGTTTTTTGATTACTATGGTTGTGAACCTCTGCAATTTATGAAAACATATTTCAAAACTAGAAGTTTACATTTTTGCAGTGATTTACTTACTTAATTATACTACATCACTGACAGAGCTATAATTCAGGTTTTGTTATGTGTGTATACATGACTTATAGTTTTACGCAACTTAACCATATTTTGAAACTTGTTGAATGTTAATGCTATGCATCACTGAGGTCACTGATGGTGACATGATGGAGCTGTGAATCTAACTTTTGAAATAAATAATGCCTTGAATTTTATTCCCTAGACTGATGTTTTCTCATTTTCCATGTGCATTAATTAGGATCTGAAATCGAAGGTTATTTGCAGCCTGTCAATGATTCAGCTGTTCTCGTGTTGAATCACTCCTGTGCATATTGTCCTTGTCTTGTTATGCTGCATCTCACCACTAGAGAGAATCGCAACCCTACATTTACTACCGGAAACATAGCATGATTTCAATAAGGCCTTATCTTTCAGAAAATGTATTTCTGACATATCCTAGTTCAGTGCTCAAAGTATAATTAAGCCAATACAGCTAACTGTAAATAGTAACTCTAAAAATGCACATTAAAAATGAAAACATGATAGATACATCAGTATTACTTTACACCCCACTTAATGTAAGCTGGCCTTTACTCCTACTTACATTTAAAATAATGAATTGATGCAATCCACTTCTTGAGTACACAAATGTTTTTATGCTATGCTTATATTTAAACAAACATACAAAAAAAAACAAAAACTGGCTCTGTAATTACATATATTTTACGTTTTGTGCACAAAGAAAACAAACAGAAAAAAGTAACAAATTTATTAAACAATTCATCTCCTTTACCATACATCCATTTTTTACTCATTCAAATATTTTATTATTTTTTACAAACCTTTAAATTGATATGCGTGTTCAATTTGATCACGTCCTCAGTGCAAAATAATCAACTTCCACTAGAAATAAGTTCCGAAGAAAAGATTATAACCTCAAAATTATGTTAATTATGTGTAATGTTAGTGACTAGGCTAAACCTCATCTACTCGTACGTTAAATCATATGAAAGTATATGTATTTTTGTACACATTTTCCACCCTGTTAGGATGTACTTCCTCACCTTCCAAAATAGATTACAATTTTACTAGAAACTAGAATTTAACTCGTTTTAAGAGGAAAACGTCACCTCTCGCTCATACCTTTTTTTTAGTTTTTGAAATGTTCTCCTGCTTGTCCCACTCTTAGTCCACCCTGTTGGGATATATTTAGGAGAATGTTTGTCTGATCAAAAAAGAAAGAAAAAACATATATCTGACGTAGTTATAAACGTTATGTACATCTGTAGAAGTTAGAGAGCTAAATGTTGATCACTGCAAAAACTACAGCTAATTTAGCTCAGAATTTTCCACCCTGTTAGATTCCACCTTGTTTGGTTTTATAGTCTGTGTAATGTGAAACAATAGGTGGAAATACGAATAGAATTCCGAGCTTGGCAAAAAAAATGAATAAATAAATTTATGAAAAATTAAACTTAAAAAACATACTAGTGTTTAACATGTGCTTGGGCTCTGCGCTTGTTTATGATGTATGTGTTTAACGGCACAGATTGAGTCTCCTGCTGTGAATGAGAGGCAGTGGAGGTCTGTCCTCCTCCTACTCTCTCAACACGCTTACATCACACTGATTCACATGCTCTGTGTCACTCCCACATGGATGCCTTTGTTTGCATTACCCCCAACACTCTCTCTTTCTCTCGTCCAGGCTTTTACACTTTTGCTAGTAGAACATTTGCAAGCCGATTCTCAAGAGAGGCCATTGTCAGAGTAATAATAGGAAATGTTGTAGTCACACATGCCTGTTGGGCTTTATATTCATCTTGAGTGTTTTCACTACGAACCGAATGACATAAATGGTGAGCAGGATTGGAAAAGGTGAAGCTGGTCATTAACACCACGCACAGTCACCCACAGCTTTCTCAACTCTGTCTCTCTCTCTTTATATTTCATTGTACGCTCTTTCTGATCAGGCAACGCTCTTTGTAACGTAACATATGCTATTCTTTTATTAGGCTCCCAAAATGTAGTAGTCATAGAGATATTGGTTTTATGGCGCTGGGGAGCAGGTCTGAGAGCAGCACTTTTCAATGTGGTCTCAGACGTTTGAACCCCACCAACAAAAATCTGGACACACACGCTGCTGCAGACAGTAACATTACACCACGAGTCATGCCGCTTTTGAAAGAGACAGAGAGAGGATGAGTAATGTTTGGCGCATCTCAACAGAGCATGTCTCTTCATGAGTCTGTGCCAAGCTGAGTTTAATGCTGAGTTAATAGACAACTGATTGTTTCTGAACATAGACCCACTGGAGCTTTTTCTTCCACTCCAGACCAATCACAACATCACCATGCAAAGTACAAAACACTGACTACTGACTGTTACAAACTGAAATGAAAAGGAGGATTTTTGGACAGTGATTGAAACACAATAATTCATTTTAAGATTGTGTTACATGTGGGTTACAGTCTCAATAATTCAATAAATCAATTTGTCTAACTATATCTCTTTTATCTTCATTTCATTTTTGTTATAGAAGTTATGGAGAATAATATTTGTATCTGTTAGACATTGCTTTTTATCAAATAATATCTATAGTTTCTTTTTCTTTCTTTCTTTCTTTCTTTCTTTCTTTCTTTACTTTTTACTTCCTTCCCCATACTTCATTCCTTTCTTCCTTTCCTACATACTTTCTTAATTCCCTCCTTCCTTCTTTACTTCCTTCTAACCCTACACTTCTTTTCTTCTCCCCTTCATTCCTTCCTTTTTACTTCTTTGCTTCCTTACTTCACTACACCCTCTTCTTTGCTTTTACTATCCCTTTCCTTTCCTTCCCTATACTTCCTCTCTTCCTTCCTTCTTTCCTTCCTTCCTTTTTTTTACTTCCTTCACATATACTTCCTTTCTTCTTTAATTCATTCATTGCCCATGCTTTCTCTTTTAATTTCTTCCTCCCTTAGTAGATTATAAAAAGGTAAAAAAGAGATGGTTCTTAAAAAAACCTTTGACTGAATGGTTCTGTGTAAGCAAAATTGTTCTTCTATGGCATCGCAGTGAAGAAGCTTTTGAAGCACCTTTATTTTTAAGAGCGTAAGGAATGCTGGAGTCACTGTTCTTCTCATGAGTATAACCTCCAGAGATCATTTCAGGTGATACACGTCTCTGACTGGACTTCCCCGTCACACACTGTATTGTATAAGGTCACAATATCTATCCTTCCTGAACAATAATCTGCCTTGAGGTCTGTGGTTTATCTTTTGTGGACAGCTGATTCATACAGAAAATGTTTCAGTGTACGGGTCACGTGTCTTTATATGCACACAATCCTATCAGATGTGTGCGGTGATTAGGATCGGCCCTCATGTCCTATGCTGCCATATGAGCCAGATTCGAGCTGCGGGGCTGATGGGATACAGGAGGACAGGAGAGGAGCGGCTCGCGCTTGACATTCTGTCATCGCAATGCAGAAGATAAACAGAGCGCCGTGGCTTTATCAGGACGCCATTGTGTTAAACTTTGAATGACAAAGAGGATGTGAGGTGAAGCACATAGATATGAATACCTGCCTTTCAACACATCATACAATATCAACAAGTCAACAGGACATGTTTATGTTTTATAAAATGTTGTTTTTGCAGTTAAAATGGGACATATAATCTAATTTATATACAAAGGTCTCTATATCCCATTCACTATAAATGTAAAGCACCTTTCAAAAGTTTGGATTGAGCAAGATTTAAAAGGTAATGAAAGGTTCATATTTTGGTTTTGGGAGTCTCCAACAACAGGTTTATATGCATGCTAGGTTAAGAAACACTTTAATTGTCTTAAAATATGCATTTATTTTTGTCTTATTTGCTGAAGGACTCCCAAATGATTCGCTCAACGTTCATTTTTCCAAACCCCTCCTTTGCATGACGCTAATCTACTGTGATTGGTCAATAGGTGTCATTTTCATATCATCGTGCCTGTATGCCTTTGTGTACAGCCTTACCGGGGAAACCGCTATTTTCCTGACGCAAGATGCTGACTCAAAGTAATAAAGTCTATCAGTCATTGATCAAATAAATGCAGCGTTGATGAGCATGAGAAATAAAAAAACATTATTTATTTATTTTTGTTAGGTGCTTTAGATATGTTTTGACATTTGTTGTTTAGAGAGTCGCATGTTTGTCAGGGCCTAATTTTTTTTCCTTCTTTAATTTCTTTATTTTTTTTTATATAGAGGCAGCATCAAATGTCACCAACATTTGTGTTGGGCATCAAGAAGGGCATCAAGAAAGCACACTTGAGTGCATGAAGATTTTTTTCCAGTTCAGAATGGCACTTCACAAAGATAAAGTACAGTTGTCCCAAAATTTCACACGTAAAATGTGTAGTATGCATTTTTATTTTTGTATTAACTAATAATAATAATAATAATAATAATAATAATAATAATAGCTGTGGAAAGTTTTCAACAAATAATTACTAAGAAATGGCAAGTAACATTAAAATAAAAGTGAAATGTTTAAGTAGAAAGTATTTTTTTGAGAGTAGTATTTTGTTTCAATAGGATCCAAAAAATAAAGCATAGCATCTGCAAACAAAACATGCTTTAACTCTGAACATATTCTAAAGTAATTTTTGGGCCACATTTGTATTGCATAACATGACATGTTTAGACTGTAATGAAAGAGACATTTTAGATTGTTTCCTATTGAATGGGTTCAACAGCTAATAGTATAAACCAATGCTTTTATCAGCATAACAAACGTTTCACTTCATTTCCTGGACTACATCAGAGTCACTATGCAGAATATTTTCATTCCTATATTTCCCACACGGTGAAATAAACTGCTGCTGAAAGAGTCAAACACTAACAGTGTTGTGGGTTTATGAGGGCAGCATTACAGATCCCTCTGGAAATGAAGAAAGGGAGTGAAGACCAAATATGCCCAGCCCTGTTTGTCCTCCTGTCAGTGGGGAGTAAAAATACTGCAGCTACGTGCTGCTCGCCAAGCCTCCTTCTCCAGTGCAACGTGTCCCACAATCCTCTGGGAGAGTCAGTGCACAGCTGGACATAGTGTCTGCACTTCATAGGGCATAAACACTCATTGAGCTAAATAAATACACAATAAAGTTAAAATAATAGTTTCCAACACATTTTGCCAGGGCTGTTTTAACGAACTAAAACGATAAGTATCAAAAAAACTTTTTCGTAACTTGAATTAAAAAAAGGAATGTATTTAAATAAATAGAATGTTATTGCAATTAATTGCCAAAAAATGTAGATTAACTTTGTGTACCAAAATAACAATAAAAACTTAATAAAACTATAGGCATACCAAAATCTAAATGACAAAAACTAGACATCAATAAAGGACAAAATTAAAATAGATAACTAAAATAAATACAAAGCAAAAAAATATTATTATAAACTATTTAATATTGGTGTAATATGTACACTTTCATGTTTTTATTTATTATATAATACACATTAGTTTGGAATGATCAGACCAGAACACTAACTATATTAAATAGCTATGTAGACTGTTGTAGATTTGAAATTTATGTTTATGTTTATTTATTTAATTGTATATATCATAATTTGGGATGACAAACAGACCAGAACTATCTATAAATGTTTTGCTTTCCACGTGCTTGATTTCAGATTTTAATATAGACTTGTAGTCTTGTATATTTGCAGTGGATGTTTTGGTGTTCTGTGCATTCAGCTGGCCTTTGTCACAAATCTTGATAAACAGTGCATACTTCTTTCAGGTCTGTGTGAGGGTGAGGAGTGATCCGCTGCTCAATATGAAAGCTCTGCTCTGCCTACGTGAGGTCCGACGCTCAGCATTGTCCAACAGAGACGCCGAGATAAAGCAGGAGAGGAGAGATTAGGAGATAACAGACCACTGACACACTGAGTTGAAACACACTGCCTAATGACTGCTGATTTCACAAAACAGCAGCTGACACACAGTTTACTGTGGTCAAAATATAAAATTAAAGTGTAATTAATGAAAAAAAGTACATTTACTTTAAGTACATTGCGAAAAAGAAGTACATTTAAGTATACTTAAAAAAGGAGCATTATAAAGTTTAAAAGAACATAAGTGTACACTGAATGTAATGCTTTCAGAAACTTGTTTGCATGTAAACTGCAATTAAAATTTATTAGAGTTTAAATTAATCAAACTACTTAATAGTGTTTTTAGGCCAACAGATGCAAAATTTACTTTACAAGTTGTTTGAACATAAATGTACAGTATGTTGAAAGTGTGTGTACACATCCATTCTATATGACAAAAATCAGGCTGTTCTGAGATTCCTGTCAGAATGACGTAGTTCTGCACAGGCCACTCCCACGATAGTGGATTGACAAGCCATTTTACCTTAGACCCGCCCTGAGTAAGCTGTCATTAATCTGTCATTCTGTTGACTTCTGTGCAGGGGAAGACAAGATGTCTCCGATTAAATGATAGTTGTTAGATGTACTAATGAATATAGCAGTAATCATTATCTCCCAACATTTGAGCTGATGTAGATGCATTACTTTAATTTTGGGATTAAAATCCCAAATCTTTAATAAAGGGAATGCACTGATCCTGATCTACACAAATGCATGTTCGCTCTAATCATTCATGATCCAGCTTCATCTACAGAAGTATATAAGGGTTTTTAATCGCCTTTCTTATTAATGTGCTACCTTCGCGCTGAAGTTATTTTAAAATTATTTTTCTTTAAGATTTTTCAGGCTTAAATTAACCCAAAAATGAAAATAATGGCATATTTTACTCACCCCGAAGTGAAATGTATCCTGGCTCTTCCTGGGTTTTTGTAACAAAAATATTTCTATATATATATATATATATATTTCTATATATATAACCTAAATAACCTACATACCTGCCTTCCGCCAAACACAAACTCGTTAATCTGTCCTATACAGTCATATAGCCCTATTCGGACGAATAGGAGTTTATACTGGAGTTTTCAAACCTACAAGCTATGAGTAAGAGTTATTATTCAGTGTTTACACAAAAGTGTGAAAGCACAGGAGCAAAAAATGGTTCATTTTAACCTTAGGGTCAAAGAGTGGGTGGAAAATCGTCATGCAAAACTAAATTATGGGTGTTTTTGTTAAAAGAAACAATGACTAAAAATATTAGCTCCAGGATTAAAATGAAATGTTTTATAAAAAGAGGCAGTCACGTTAAAGCCATGAGATATGATGGTTTTAGATTTACTTGACTATTTATTTATGTAAAGGACTTCCACTCGTAGTTTATATGAACAGTATATTTGATTCTCTCTCCTTTTCTTTTCCTCTCTTTCTTAGTTTCGTAGCTGTTTTTTGTCTGCTTAACTCAGCTCCACACGGTTCAGCCTCACCACCCCTGAATGCACAGATACTTCAGCATTGCTGAGCAGAAAGCCCTAAAAGTACCAACAGCAAAGAGTTCTGGATCTCTCTCACACACACACACACACACACAGTATAGCACAAATCAAAGATCTCATGCAATCTGAGAATGTGCTGTTGTCTGCTGTTGTCTATGTTACACAGGGACACAGAAAAAGCCATTATTGTCTCGTTTTCCAGAGCTCAGTTCATAGAAAACAGGGACGGCAGCCACTGGACACCTGGGAGCAGTAATGAAAACTATGAAAAGCAGCCAAGAGATGCAGGTCAGGAGGCTGGTGGCTCTAATGAGTATCAGTGATTACATTATACAGGACTGCTTAGATGAGGGTGGTCCAGCTATGGTGGTCGTTCTGACTTAAAGAGACTATGTCTAAAAGAGAAAGAGTTCATCCAACAAGGACAATTTGCTGAAAATGTACTTACCCTTGCTTCATTTAAGATGTAGATGAGTTTGTTCTTCATCAGAGCAGATTTGAACAGAACCTGCTCAGTTATGGATGCTCTGCAGTGAATGGGTGCCATCAGAATAAGAGTCTCAACAGCTGATAAAAACATCACAATAATTCACCAGTAATTCATACAATCCATAGACAGTCTTTAAACACTTATTTTTGCTTCAATTGATAGACTAGGGTGGTGTGGATTACTGTGATGTTTTTATCAGCTGTTTGGACTCTCATTCTGACGGCACCCATTCACTGCACTGAACAAGTGATGCATTGCAAAAGTTCTCCAAATCTGTTCCCATCAACAATCTCATCTACATCTTGGATGGCCTGAGGTCCATTTTTAGCAAATTTTCATTTGAACTATTCCTTTAAAAGGATCATTTTCTAACGTTCTTCTGCAGAACACACAAAAAAATTATATGTAATGATTCTGTTGTTTTTGTCCATGCAAAAAAAAACAATGGACGCCACTGACTTTCAATGTGTGGACAAAAACACTTGGATGGTTTTTAAAACCAACTGTTGTAATAATATTCCACTGGTAGCATGCCTGCTTTATATTTAGTAAAGAAGTATTTCTGTTTCCTGGGAATGAGGTGCCTTTTTGCACTGTTCCAGACCCGGTTTCATTTACTCAAACCTAAACTTGTGTATATTTTAGAAGGCAGCGTAAACCTGTTCTCTGATCGCTCCAAAGGGTGACCTCACACAAACTGTTCTTTCCCATGGTCCAGGCCGCCCTCTCATTCTGCTCAGATTCTTGATGATGCCTACCAGCCCCCATTTTTATGTCAATACAACGTCAGATTTTTTTTGGGTGGTTTTGTACCCTGAGAGTTGTTTTTCTAGTTGTAGCGTGTTTCGAAAGAGATCTGACAGTGGAGTATACTGTATAATATGGTCATGTGCTGTGACTAAAGTGATTAGAATTCTTATTTAAAATCCCTTTGATGTATTTGTGAAATTATATCAAGAAACTGGTGTTCCCCGTCTGTCCGTCACTACGAGTTATGTCGTGACGACAGACTGGGGTCTTGTTCGGATCCCAGATTCACTCTGATCAGGGGAAAATGCCAATGAAAATAGGTTAGTATAATTTGCATCCTGAGCCACTCCCTGTCATACGGGTATGAATAGGGGACAAGTGCAACCAATCATCAGATTTTTGCTTTGGAGCCGAGGCTGCATGTCTGCTGCTTTCCAGGTTCACAAGCTGGAAGAAGGAAACAGAGGCTGTACGTGGTTCAGCAATTCCCCTGGGTGTTTCACATAAAAGAGCAGTTTATGATCACGGTCAGCTTGTGTTTTTTTAAAGATACCATTCCGGCCAAGTCCTCTTGGGTGTGGTTGTTACCTGACTTCAAATGACAGCCATGAGCATTGTCTTCGGTGTCTGGGCATCAAGCACGCTGAAGATGCATTCGTGGAAGGCGCATGTGCTTATTGCAAGTCCATACCCTTGTCAATCATGTGATCACGCCTCTCTCTCCTCCAGGGGTCTGTAGGCAAGCCGTCAGCTGCTCCACGCGTTGATTTCTCTGCCCCAGGCAGAGAATCCGCGACTGGCAGGGATCTGAGGATCACCAGACCCTGTAAAACCATGGCAGCTTTCCCAAAAAAGATTGGTTTACAGCTGTAAACCATTAAGGACACGTACTTCCATGTCTCGATTTTGCCTCGACACCTTCCTGTGGTGTGCATTCGAGGGTCGAGCATGGCAGTACAGGGTCCTTCCCTTCGAGCTCTCCATGTCTTTGCGTGTCTTTACAAAGGTCGCGGAGGGCGCCCTTGCCCCCTTACGGGAAGTAGGCATCAGAATCTCATCATGGCCCAGTCGCGAGAGCAATTAATGTGATCACAAGGATCTGGTACTTCAGCACCAGAGCCAGTTGGGGTTTTGTGTCAACTGGGAAAAGAGCAAGTTCTACCCTGTGCAGAGGATCTCTTTTCTCGTTGTATATATATATTAATTGTGACTTTTTAATTATGACATAGGATATCGTGGCAGTGAGGAGAGAGAATGTTACACATTTCTCTCCTCTGAATACAGAGTTATTAATTTGCTTAAATATCTGAAACACTTAAGTATATAAGAGGATTGCAAAACTGCTGCTTTATCCCTTTCTTTACCTCTTTAACTTCTGCTGGGTTTAACAGCAGCAAGAATGCATTTAATCTGATTCCTACTTTAATGTTTTCTTATGGCTACTTATTCCTGTCATAAACTGGGAACAGTGTTGATTTTTATAGCAGCACGTGAGTGGCCACATCAACTCTTTACATGACCCCTCATTTGAAGGGTCTGGATCATATGGATTTAGCATAGTCCCATGCTCAAGTTTAGCATTAAAAGCTACTTTAGAGGCTTTCATTTTGTACAGTCAACACCCTCTTAGTCGTAGCCATGTCAACTTTAGTTCACCACAGAATGAAGGCAAGATAAACAACCTTGAGGGGTTTCGCTTAATCTATACCACTAATTAAGAAGATTTAGAAGGCTTAGTTTCGAGGGAAATTAAATTAAATTAAAAGAATAGAATACTATTCTGAGGTCCACTTATCATTTAAAATAAAAAAAAAAAAACATAATTTTGAAGTAATAGTCTATTTTCTGTCCAGTTTTTAAGCCCCCAGATTGCTCTATTTGAATAGTTGTGTTGGATATTAGGCTAGACTCTAAAATTAACGCCCTCTGCTATGATTGGCTAACAGTCCAAGTGCTTCAGAGATGGGATGCTGCTATGATTTCAGTAAAAAATTCATAAATACTTGTATCAAACCTTTTGTTTATCACACAAAGCAATAGTGCTCATGCAATAAAAACATTTACTTACACTTGTGTGTTGCATCATTACTGTTTGATTCAGTACTGTATATTCAGCACAGCATTGTCTTTTAGTTGTGATCCCTCTGAAAATTCGGCTTTGAATAGTGCTTAGTTTGCAAATTAATCGGATGATTTGTTCCTGGGGTCGGGCCGTGACTCTCAGCCACATCTCGCCCCGGTTCCGTTCTTCCCGGAATTGCATGAGGAGGTGACGAAATTAATTTAGGGGAGTCCAAAAGGGAGGACTAGTCAGAGTTACTCTGTTCACATTCCTTCAAGCAATA
>JAUMHI010000064.1:3434239-3450703 GCA_032359435.1 Enteromius unitaeniatus
GTTTTCACAGACCACCGTTCCAAGGCCTCCTCGATCATCTGCTCCACCTAATAAGGAATGAGAGGAGGCATTAACTCTGTGGATGTAACCAACATTCCTAATGTGGATGGAAAGGACTAGTTCTCCAACATACCTTCCGTTTACTGTGAACTGTGTGTTCCCCATCACCGCTGAACGGAGTTCAGCTCATCTTTCATTCAAAGACTATGCAAAACTTTCAATAAACTTCCTAAACTTACCTTCAAGCCTCGTCCTCCTTGTTCTGAGCGTTACAATGATGAAGACTCATTATTTTCTCAGAGGGTAAAGAAAATCTTAGAAGTGATCAAAAGCACAAAAGTCTTTCCTTCAGGCAACTTGACATTTGAAACACATTCTAATTTGCTGCTTCATTAGCCTGTAAAGGAAATTACACACACATAATTTCTCAATCTAAAATAGATTTTTCTTTCTCTTCAGCGTTAGGTAAGACATTCTACAGTGAAGCACAACATCCGCTAATCAGGCCTCATTGTAATGCATTGGCCAGTCAAGAGCCATCACCTTAATTACTCTCTCATCTCACCCCTCTTATTAACCCAAACAGTTCAAATCAAATATCTGCACTGCACACCGTATCCTGCTGTTGTTGTTATGTGAACATGATTCTATTTCTTCAGCCCCTTTTCCCCAAAATTAAAGTTATAATCCTGGCTTGTAGATATTCTGAGGCAGGTTTGTTGCAATATACTATAAATTCTACATTGTTCATTGCTTATTTATTTATTTTCTGATTGTGTATTGTTAATTTAGATCTTAAGATGTTTACGCAATCATGTTTCATTCAGATTGTACCATGAATCATCCTCAAATAAATGGTGACAGACTCTATATGCAGTGGCTGTTGTGTGATTAACATTCTTCCTTTCTGAAGAGTCCTTGACATGCAGCGACTTTGTGTACCACGTCTGTACGTGCAGGATCCACATGTACCGCTCACATCCTGTCTGTTCCCACAGTCCCTGATGTCCCTGACTCACCTCACACACTTCACTGTATGCTCAGGTACCAGACCACCAAAAGCCTGAAGGCACTCTTTATCTCTAAAAATGAAATTAGGAAGAGCAGCAAAAGGACAGAGAGAGAGAGACAGAGTGATAGGGTTGAGAAACGTCCTCATTGTTCCCCTGCCTCTGTGGTCGAGGACCTTGAGATGTTGTTATCTCACATAAAGGCAAATAAGGAGACATGTCTTGCACTTGTGGCTTTTTCTATAGTAGAGAGAGATTTCCTTTCGTCGGTTTTAAACCTGAAAGCTTTGAAAGTTTTACTGCAATGACAAAAAGCTATGAGTAAACAACTAAAAAGTTGAATAAATTAATTGAATATTGTTTTATCTAAAGGGCAGGTAATTCTTAGGAAACATTGCGCTTTACTGCATGATTCACAGTGTGTGTGCCTTACAATATTATAAAATTATATTAATGTGTAAATTAATACAATACTGAAGTGTTTAACTAAAAAAACTATTTTGAACTATTTTTAAAATAAAACATTTATTTCTAAATATTTATTTTTCATCCAGAATATCAATCAGGGGGTATAATACCTGTTTTCTTATGTTATATTGATAGATACTATTTTTTTGTTAAAAATTGAAATAAAGAAGTGTAGACATAAGTTCCTTTTATAGATTTTATCAGGATTACACCTAAATTGGTATTATCAATTAAGTTTAACAATAACATTGTAGAAAACCATCATAGTGACCGTAGTCATTTTTACAAGAAAAACATACTTTTGTTACAAAGTATAATAATTAAATAATCTTGTGTGGTGAGATGAAATTTTCTGGAATCCTCATTAATATTAAATTTTGCACTGATCTTCAAACCTTTCACATTCTACCCAAAAAAATTCTGATAAGTGACAGAAAGTGTTTCAACTAAGATAATAATAAGTTATTAACTTTTTTTTTCAGTTATCATAAAGCATCATAGTTTTACATATTTAAAAGTCAAAACATGTGAACTAAACACATACTGGGATTTAAATTCCCAGTGCAGCAGATATTTTCATGTTATTTTAATATTTTATATATTCTTTTTATCTTCAGACCAAATAAATAAAGTTTTTTAAATTTTAATAAAATAATACATTATTTTTATGTCAAACTTTTTTTTAAAGGGAACATATGCATGGATGAACAGACCTATAACATTAATTCAAATGTGAATTATCATTTTGTGCCTCCTGAGATGAACTTCCAACATCTGTGGCACTCACAGCCCATTTAGTGCTTGAGGAAGAAAAAAATCCTCCACTGTAACCTTTTCAAATGCAATCCTTAAATGTTAAAGATGGCACCATTTCCTGAGGAAGACCCTTTTATTGTTGTCTCTGCTGCGAAAGCATGATAAAATATGCCAGAACATTGTGCCTTAAGGCCCATTATGAATATTCATGCGTATCCTTGTGTATAAACGTTAGCGTACACACGACTGTGGGAGGAATTCAGGCTGGTGTGTCACTGAGGCGTTCAATCTGCATCAGTGATGTCATTACTCACTGACGAGGGTTATTGCTGTGCGCATAGCAACAGCTTTCACGGTCTCAGTCAGCTCCCACGCAAGATTCCACTTGGTTGGAGGGGTGGACTGTCAGAAAGAACTGGCCCTTGCTCTTTCCCAATCTCTTTGCCCATTTCATTCTTTTCTGTATCAAAACACTGGATATGAGACTTGATATATAGCCATGCTCCCATTCACTCTTAAGTGCAAGCATATGAGGCAATGCGCTGACCAACCGGGCATATTTGCTCTTACTGCACTTATGTTTGTGTTACTTAGTCATTTTTCTTGTGGGAAAAGTAAAGTCATTTATAGAAATCCCACATAACTGTGATCTTATCCGCTCTGAGCTTGATAATATGTGAATGAATGAACATGTGATGCTCAGGTGTCTGGACTTGAGAAAGTCCATTTTAACTTTATTTACTGTACATATACAAATCGATTGGCTTACAAAATGACTCAAGAGACTTCAAAGGGCCAAGATTAAGGTTAATTGATCTTGTAACTAATTTTTTGAGTCTATGACATGGAAGGAACTTCCTGTAAAAATTTTAATCCCGTCATCATTTTCTCACCCTTGAGTAGTTCCAAATCTGTATGAATTTCTTCTAAGAAACATATTTTGAAAGTTTGCAACCGGACTGTTTTTGGTCACCATTCCCTTCCAAAGTATTTTCCACTATGGAAGTCAACAGTGATGTCTTTGACGTGGAACTGCTTAGTGTCACATCAGGGCCTGAACAGACATAGGCCTACACACTTTTTATTGTAGTAGTGTACATGTTTTTAAAAATGTAAGCTGTTGCAGCTCACGGTTTTAAATTATGATTGGCGATCTTTCATATGTTAATGACATTAATTAGAAGTACTTTACAAGGCAGAGAGCTGAACCCATTCATATGCGTAGAGTTCATGATCATTTGCAATACATAGATCTCACATCTGAAAGAGAGGCATAGGAATGCTTTAGGTTCGTAGGCTCATTCAAAAGTATGCATATTTGAGAGATGATCAAATTTAGGATGGTTTCTGCACAACATTTTATAAATGAGATGAATAAAGTACACAATTGGCAATGGTGACTAAGAATGCCACTAATCCCAAATCTAAAACATGGGCAACTTGTAGATTCTAGTGGCTGTACCTTTCTGCTGTAAGTTTCATGTTTACGTATTTGCTAAAAAGGTATTGTTTGCCACATATTAAAATGCAATAGAAATATTAAATTCTTATGTTTTATTATAAAATAATATAAGCATATGTTTTTTTTTTTTACACTTGCAATATATACAACAATCTGTGTTTGACAATTTGGATCACCAATGCATCGAATGAAACAGGACTTCAAAAACGCATAGTAATTTAAAGATAGACCAAGGCAAAAGTGAGCGTCATTTTAAAATGCAACATTCTACAACATTACTTCAGTTTATGACTGTAGCACTTTATTGAACCTTAATGCATGGACAACTTAAGGCAAGAAAATTTAAATATGAACATTTTAATAAACAAATGCTACATTATTACAATATTCATGCTTTGACATGTTAGAGGCCACATTTTTAATCCATCACATTTAATTGCATAGGGACTAGTAGAATTGAGCCACCAATTGCACTTATTAGCTACAGTAAAACTGATAGTAGTACAAAGAGAACCGACAGTTTCTAATAACGAAACAGCAATGAGACACAGTATTGTTTGTATATACTAAAATCTAATTTGAACATTCTTAGAACATTCAGGAATTAGGGGCCGTTCACACAGAACATGTTTCTGCATTCCAAAACAGAACGAAAAATGGTACTGGAAGATAAAAAGTTAAACTACTTTTAACTCAACACGGGAACTTGATAGTGATGATGTTGTGAGATGCCAAAAAATTAAAAAATAAATAAACACTGATGCCATGGTCAAAGACGCCTGTCTAGCACAGACTGAACTCTGTGAACGGCCTAAAAATGGTCAACTTGCAAAATCCAGTTGAGATCAATAATCAGTCTTTGTTCCAATATGGATTCCATAAGGGGCTTAACCCTGATCCTTCCACCACTTTGGAGGAAAAACTATTCAGTCCGCTTCCTTCCAAATACTGCAGACATGCTCCTCACGATGCCTTTGAACCCTGCGGGGCCCTTCTTGAGCGCCCTGGCCTCTCGGATGAGCTCAAACAGTTCGTGAAACACCATCAGCACACCGTGGTACGTCTCGGCAGCGGAGACCTCGAAGAACCCACAGTCCGCCGAGAGCGCGAGCAGCCGGCCCTCTTCACTGGACACCGTACGTCTGTGCTGGAGGTCCCTCTTATTCCCCACAATGATTATCTGAGCTGTGCTGGTCAGTTTTTGCTTGGCTTGTCGTATGCACTGCACTTGTTGCCGCACCACGTTGAAGCTGGCACGGTCACAGATGCTGTAAACAAGTATATAGCCGTCTGCCCACTGCATCTGTCTGTCGCTGATATAATCCGACTCCTGAAACAAGACATTAACTCATTACTTTTATTCACTTCTAGCATGCATTTCAATTGTAGCTGGCCCTATAATAGCAACTATATTTCAGGTAGTAGCACTTAGTTGCTAACAAACATCCCCAAAAGTTATTAGTACATAGTACTAGTAAATATGAAAACTATTTTAATAATTACAATTGCGGTGTGTTTATAAATTAAATAACTTATCAATCGATAAAAAGAAAGTAGTTCAATTTAAGGAGTCGGTGTTAAAACAGCTTGCCATACTGGCATGCAAAATACCTTTAATCATTATTTTTATCTCGAAATGTGCAAAAAGATGCTTACTTGCGAGCAAAGTGAGTCCCATACGTTGAAACAAATATCACGGCCGTCGATCTTGTCAGTATGGCTGTATATTGATTCTGTGAATAAAAATAAACCGTTAAGCAAAGCGAAGGTTATTTTACTGCACATCACAAACGTAGAAAGTAATTATGTTTACCTATATCTCCGTATTCTCCTATGAACCGCCTGGTTAGAAAGCGCACGGTGAGAGCTGTGAAGAAGAGGAGCTTGTTAGTGCACTTGTTCTGACTATATACGCAGAAAGACAGCAGGCAACATTTGCAGAAGAACTCACCAGACTTTCCAACATTCTCAGCTCCAAGTAACAAAATGTTGGCCCCCACTTTTTGCTGGTTGCCTTCCATGGTCTTGCTGGTGTAGCGAATGCGAGGTTTCACTTGAACAACCATTGGTGGGTAGTAAAGCCTGTTGGTAGAGTCCCACAGCGAGCAGGTGTTGAACATGGACAAGCGCAGGCGAAAAGCGCTTTTAAATAGGCTTGATGTGTGGGCGGGGCTTTCTCCAGAGCGACCAATCAGAGCGAAGGGCGTTTGTCCTTCAGGAGCTTTAATTTACTACAGTACGTTTTTTTAGCACACAGAAAAACTTTTATTTCAAGTTCATATTTCAAGATCAATAAACAGCAAAACAGAAATTTCTTTCCCGAGTCTGCCATTGTGAAATATCACGTAATATTTGGATGGAGTTAAGGGCAAGTTCCTTAAAATGATTAAATATAATGTACTTTAATTCACGAAATAAAATTATTATTATGACTACTGTTACTATTATTATACTACTAGGCCTACTACAACTCATTGTGTATTACATTTCAGTAACTTTGTTGCTGTGGGACTTGTCAAGGCATGAATTCAGCAAGGCTATGAATTGCAAATGCTTCTAAATGATAAGTTGTCTTTAGCAATTACTTGCCACGACATTAAATTAGCAATTCAACACAACCCCATAGCCCTCCTTGAGCTGTCAAATGCTTTTTCATGACAATACTTTAGTAGTTCACCAGATTCACAAGATGCAAAGGCCATTGCCTTTAGAAAAATCTGTATTTTTTTTACATCTATTTTCCCCTACACCATTTAGTTCACTATTTTTCTGCTGCAAACTGAGTCCTTTTAGAAATCTGCATATTTATTAATGAATAAAGAGCGACGCCACGTGGAGAAACATGACGATGCTTAATTTATTTGGGCAAAGACATGCGTCAAAAAGATATCTGTCACCTCAGCATAGCGTAATTTATTCGAATATATTTGTGATAAAATGTTTTAGGCTAATAATATAATTTTAGACGTTTTTAATATGCATGTAGGTCTTAAAATGTATCAAATAAAATACAGATGTATCATTCAGGAATAAGTAATAGAATCGGTTCCCTCTGGTGTTCACATTAATAAACGACGAGGACTCAAGCTTATTTTACAAATAGCGGAAACGGAACATTTGGTTAAATTAAAAACAAACTAAATGTAAACTAGTCTAAACAGTATTGTTAATTACTGAAAGAGAGTTTTTGAGATTTAATGAGAAGAAATTCTCATTATGGTAATACGGGCCGTTATGGTAATATTGTCCATTGTTTCATGTAAATCGACCTCACAGTCACTTTAGGCTCTACAGCTTCTGGGCTCTACGTGCAATATGCTATTCCAGTCACACAGACATGTTTTAACTGCTTTATCCAACCAGTGCAGACATACAGAGATTCATTTTTACACCCAAAAGATAAAATGGGCAGAAATAGAAGATCCCTGTGGTTTTAGGTTTTATATAAATTCGAGGTTATCTGGAAACATAAGCTCAAAATCTGACTGAGAAAGCAAACCTGTGGAAAACAGAACTTCTGTTGCAGCAAAAATCAAAAAATCACCCCATTATTTAGTCCCAGAATGTCCAGAGAGAGAAAAAAGACATCTGTTGCTTTCTTAATAAAACAAACGAACAAAAAGCTCAAGACAGTCAACATATCTTCAAAATTTAGTTTATCTTTTTTCAAGCACTCACCTTAACATTTATATTAATTCATTTAACACATACTTTGATCCTAGTGATGGATTTCAGGAAAGCGAAATCTACATTTAATGTTTCGTGGTTTAAATTTTTTTGATATTTTGGATGCGATTAGCATAACGTTACATAACATACATAAGTGTCTATATTCATTATGTACATATAGACACACTATCATACAGCATCAATTTTAAAAATATTTACATGCATATACATTTACAGTCTTATAATTTATATTATGTATAAATATATTTAATATGTAAACAACATTGTTTTCTTATATCGTAATAAGGTACTAGCACAAACAACCTATAGGGCCAAGTTCATATATATATATATGATGCATGTTTTTTTGTTAGGATTTCTGAAAAGCATAAATGCATGTCACTTTGATCAATTTAATGCATCCATGTAGGATATGAAAAAGTTAAAATCTCTGCCCTAGAATGTATTTAAATCAACGTTCATATGCAAAACTTTAACTAGTTCTGTTATCTGTGAAATAATAGTCAAGTTTGATTTAAGTACTTATGTAATGTGTGTTTTTGTTTTCTTCTAGTAGATTAAAAATGATCAAGATTAAAATCTTCTTTGGATTAAAAGTCCAACCTAAAACAACAAGGAATGCAGGAAGATAATATTTGTCTGTTCTTTATGAAAGAAAAACTTAATCATCATGGTTGAGGGAACAAACAAATGCACTAATACAGTAATCCATATTTGTAGGCATATAGGCAAGGAAGAATAACAGTAAGTTTCAAACGATTTTGGCACTTTTGAAGAGTCTAACTGCTATGTCATATTAGTGAATCTAATTTACATACACATTTTACTAACCGAAGAGATTTATTGAATTATGGCTTTCCGATAAAAATACAAACGTATGCCATTCTAACAATAATTTGCCTTCATATGAAAATGATGCTGACGTCTTTGAGATATCTCAAACAATAGAGACAGTGCATGTTCTGTAATTGGAGAATTAAAAAAATATGAAAATACTGTATGCCGTGTCGATCGTTTCAGTCAACAAACTCGCTGCTCAGCTGAAGCTGAAAGCCCTCCAGATGTTCCTTCAGCCTCTCTCTGACATCTGCCGTGGGCCTAAGCTCTGACTGATGTGCAAGCTGCCCGTTTTCCCACGCTGTAGCTGTTAACACCGCGGAATCACACTTGACAGTCAGTCCGTCCCTTTCCTCAGCGTCCTTCGACTGATATCTCTCCAATATCACCTGAGGCTGCACAGTCTCAATCACAGTCTCAACATCGACCCTGCTCCCTTCCCTCGCTTCGGCAGGAACCGGCATCAGCAGGACATGATCGTCAGTCCCTTCCTGCACCCAGAAGAACTGCTGTCCCTGCTCCGTGTCGCTCTTTTCCTTAGCTGCGTGGTCAGGGAGGAGAAGTCCTTGCTGCGGCTGAAACACTTGGATCTGCTGCAGCTGGAATGGCGCAGATGTCTCCTGGAGAGCTGTGGAGTACTGAACGGGCGCAGTGTGCAGGTCAGCCTGAGGATGCAGCAGAGCCAGTTGCTGGATTTCTTCTTGGAGCTCCAGAGATGTGTCCTCCTCGCTGCTCAGCTGCTGTGCTTGCAGTTCCATGGTGACCACCTGCATGGCGTCCTCATTCTCTGCGCTCTCGCAGTAATATAAAAAGTAGCTTTGTTGCTCCACAGGTGTGGAATCAGTCTCTGACTTTTGTTCTTTGAGCACTTTGGCTTTCCTTTTGATTTCAGAGAGTCTCTTGGGCTTATGTCGTGTATGGGATCCTTGAAGCTCATTGGGTACTACGGTTGCTTCTTTGTATCCACTTACTTTATTTACTTCATTGTCTCTCCCGCAATAAAAGCAGCACCCGTCTTCTTCTTCCCCAGCAACTTTTTCTTTTGCCTGTGCTTGCCCATTCCAGCTCTCAGCTAGAAGGTCTATTTCATCACTTGCGCTCTCCTCCAATCCCTCAAGACCTCTGTCCACCTTTGCCCCTTGTCCCTTTTGAGCAGCCCAGCTTGAAAACCTTCCTCCTCGGGCCTCCTTTCCTTTGGCTCCATCTCGTGTGCGAAACAGCGTGCTTCTGAGTCGGTTCTCTCGGAGGCGCAGTAACGCATGACGTAGGCGGTTCTCCCGGCGCCGGGCGGCGCTCAGAAGACGCAGTGCTTTTTCTAAGCTGTCGATGGCTTTTTCGTAGCGCTTGCGCCACACTAGAGGGCACAGCTGAGCGTAGTTGTGCTCTTTGGGCAAGTAAAACCCAGGAGGAGGCGGGAGACGTCTCATGTAGCAGGATGGAGAAGGCGGACGAGGAGGAGAGGAGGGGTCAGGTGGCTTGTCATCTAGTGCCGTCTCTTCAGAGGTTTGAGGAGCCTCTGATAAAGGCTGAGCATGCTTGTCCTCTTTGTTGCCATTTTCACACTCATTTTCTGCTACTTTTTGCACCGCAGTCTCATTATTGAAGATCTCCTGGCTTTCTGAGTCCTTGTTGTTGGTGGAGTTGTTGACACTGAAGAGATTTGGTGGGAAATATGAACATTTAGTATTTTAAATAGGTTTTTTATATATATATATATATATATATATATTATAAAATTATAAAAAAACTAACTTTTGTGAAACTTTTGAGGAAATAACTACTAAACAGAATATACTTGCAAACAGAATCTAATTGTACACTTAATTGCATGTTAATTGTAATGAAATGAAAATGTATATACATGTATACAATTACAACAATTTTTTTTGCAGCTTAAATGTAAAATACCTGATACGTTTGTCCACATTTCGAGGTCTGCCCCTCCGTTTTGTTGCACATTTCCAAGCATTTCCTCTTTCATGAGGCTGAATTTCAAACACAGTGGGAATCGCATCATCCTTCAGTCTGCGATAGCCACTAAATAGAGTAGAAAATCTAAATTATTTATTCATTTGTACCTTCTAATATATTGCATTTTTAACAACAAAATTAACCTAAAACTTTTTTTGGCCATTGCTTCAGTGACTCTAAAGGAAATATGAAGGAATTATTTTCAGACCTGACACCAGAGAGTTCAAAGCTATCAGGGGTGAAGTGTTTAGAGCAGAAATAGATGAATCCACTCTGTGGGTCCCACTGTCCTTTCCCCTCAGGGCCTTTGCGACGAGAGTTAATAATCCAAGTTGTGCGTCGAGGGTTTCCCTTTTTTGGCAATCTGGAAAACATAACAAAAACATTAACGAGTTAAGATCATTTAATCACCCTGTGAGGACCTACTGTTGAGACATTATATTCTTTTACACTGCTTTTCATTACAGAAAACAATGAGTTGAGATGCCAACGATTGTAAACATGTAATTCAGTAAACTGGTCACTAGGAGGCAGATTTTAATCATTATAGTTTGTCTTGAGCTGACCAAACTAGTACCAGACTGTACACTGAATGCTGAGTTATTAAATTAAGTTTTTTATGGCAGTTGTTACAATGATTATGAGCTGCTTTTGGCTTAATCAAAAAGGAAAGCACCTAAACACATCTGGAAATCTGAACATGTTGTATAGCAGTGATTCTCAATTGGTGTTCTGATAGGGACAGGGACAGCAGGAAGCATATAATAAAATGCTATAAGCATAATAAAATGTTGGTAAATTTGACTACTGATTTTAAATATCTATGTGAAAGATTTCCTGTGAAATTTAAATTTCCACTTTTACCTGTGAAAAGTGATCCCAGATTTCCTAATGTCTTTTGTGTCACGTGACTTGCAACCTACAGCAGAACAGTGTCTTGGCATCTAGGGAAAAACAAAAATAACATTTAAACAAAATTGGTAAATAAATAACACTACATGGATGGCTAACTTTTATCACAACCCCCAACAATCTTTTATTCCCACACAGAAATCAGAAGAAATGTATCCCTACTTTTAATGATATAGCCTAATTAATTTAGTTTAGACCAAAAATGCCAATAATGCAAAAAAACAAACAAACAAAAGATAAATGCTGTATAATAAACTAGTACATTATATAATGTAAAAAAATAATTATAAAAAACCCCACCATAATAATAATAATAGCTTTACCAATACAAAAACTAAACTTTGCATGTTGAGGAACCTTCAAAATATATATCACACAGAATAATTTATTTATTAATTTAAGGTTATTTTAGGTTTAAAACGACTGGTGCTCCAGACCTAACGTTCCTGTGTTGATTTGCTTATAATTTCGAGGCAATTATTGCTGACAGTCCATAGGATGGTAGATGGCCATTTATCATAAACTCTTCTATTTTAACAATTTTCCAAGCGGCCAACTTTGAGCGATCGCCCGTATCAGTATGTCTCGGTGTCAGCTCATGTATGTGATGTGTTTGGGACTGTCACGTTAGTGTCGTCTTTAGAAAACTAAGTTACATCGCAAGCTACTAAAACAGCCGATACCGAAGGCGGTAAATAACAAGTTGATCATCTGAAAGCAGTATAAGTCTATGTTACTCAATACAAATGTTTGCCGCCTTTATGAAGAAGAATATACAGCGATTTCTCTCTTCAAAATCACCATTAAAACTCACCACAAAGGCCTGCGACCTCACGAAGATGGCCGTCTCCTTCTTCCTTGGCCCTGTAGATTAGACCCGCCTTTCTGCAGCAGCCAATCACAATCGCGCATTACTGTGACGTCGCGAGAAGACGTAAACTTATGTTTTGAAGGGACCGACGATTGCTGAGAAATCATATGTTGTCGTATAATAAATAGGCTGTCGATCTGAACCTGCGCTTTGGCTAAATGGAGTTGACATTAATAGTAAAAAATTTACAAATACATTTATTTTAGACAGTTATTTTATAAAAATAGATCCCTAAAGCTTAGAGGGATTTTTATTACGTGGAAAAAGGCTTGGTTGCTCCCTTATCGATTTAGTATTTCTAGAAAAGAGAATTACATGTGAAAATTCTTCATAACATTTATGTTAGTAATTATACTCTGTCAGTGAATATTGATGAAGACTGCTTTTTTGTCAAGATCAGCCATTCCAAAAAATGTTTGAATGTGACCATTCAAAAAGGTTTTGGGGAGGTTTGAAGGTTTTTATTGTTGATTTACAATCATACATGGATTCCCTACAGTTTATTGATAATACAAAATGTAAAGATACAATTGTGTTTGCTGGAGTTGAATTTAATTGAGAAGTGATCTCATTTTTTTTTTTTAGGTTTATTGTCATTTAGTTGCTGTCTTTATTTGTATTTTTGTTAAAATATGTATTTGCGCAATATATTTGTAACGTAGATTGCAAACTCATGTTTATTTTACTTTATTTTTGTTTTATTTGGATGTCTTGATATAATTGTATATATATATATATATATATATATATATTACGTTTTTATTCTTCGTTGTAGTTCTAATAAATAATAATAATAATAATAATAATAAATTGAAGGGATGGACGAACTTACCAAACTTAACCTAAATAAAACAAAACAAACAAATAAGTTAATTTTAAATGTGGTTTCAAAATATGCACTTAGAGCAAAATTTAGATAGATAGATAAAATGATTAAAAAAAGCATATATAACCATATGATATAAAGCCTATCATCTTGGAAACACACACACAAAAGTTTTGACATCCTGATGGTGATGCTCTTGTGTGGCTCAAATATTTTGATATAGCAATTATTGCTACACTAGGCCTAAGTTAGATTGTTTTATGATAAGTCCCATCACAGAGAGAAGTGCTAAATGTACTTTATTTCAGCTCAACTGATGTGTGACATGCAGAAGCCACAAACACTTAAAACATCACAATACTTAGAAATGTACAGGAAATGCAGTTTCCTGGAGTTTTAATATAAGCAAACAATAATAATTGCATAGAGGTTTATATCCTTGCACTGATGATAAAAGAAGTTAGGTCATATGCTCTGTCTATTTGGTCTTAAGTCTTACGCTTAATTAACATAATATACTAAATAGCCTACATTGCTACTTTTGTGAATTAAAAATAAGATAATAAAGCAAATGCTTTTAGAGAATTATATTCTTGAATGTAATACTATAAAGCTCTTCCTGATTGCAAAACTTGCTATTTTCTTTTTATATAGTGGAGACTTGGGCTATTTGGATTGGTTGACGAACATTATATGGTGTGCAGTTATATCAGAGTACAGCTATGAAGTATTTCCAGTTTTTTTTATTATCATGCATTATCTATGCAAAGCTCTCTCTCTCTGCACGTACACGTATCAAGGTAATAATTGCAACACCTCCACGCAGTTATATGGGGCCTGCCAGAAGTTCCATCTTCTTGAATAGGGAAATCTTTAAAACTTTTTAAGCTGCATGGCACACTCAAATTAACATCATATTTCAAATTAGCAACCAAATCTAACATAGACCCCCAGTTTCACAGACAAGGCTTAAGCTAGTCCCAGACTAAATAGCATGTTTGATCTGTCTAAGATGAAAATATCTGACATTAAACATAAAACAGTCAGTGTCATTGTTCTGTGTTAAGATGCACACCTGTGATATTTTCTTATAAGGCATTTTTGTTGCTTAAATATCTTTATTGAACTAATGCCTAGTCCTGGCTTAAGCCCTCTTTGTGAAACCAGGCCACAGTGTATCATAAATGTCTTGTCTTAGACTCAAATAATTTTGAAAGAAATCACAGATGTGTCGTGCCCTGTACTTTTAAATATATTTTTGTATCATTTGTAGTGTCTGAAATAATACGGTCAATTAAAATTCAGCAGATTTAAATGCAGCGTTTCTGGTGGGCCGAGGAGTTAATGAATGGTCAAAGAAATAGCATGGACAACAAAAAACATAATTTGAAAAGTTTTATTTTGATGCAAGACTTTTATTTTAAAAAGCGTGCATGAAAGCTGTTGACACTTCTGTCAGATGCAGTTTAATAAGTGCCTGAGAAAGAATGCACTGTCCCAATTCAGTAGGCCTATCTGTGGACAGATGAGATGTTGACAGGCCTACTGTCAGCGTCATTATTCTATTGCGCTAAAAAGTCTCTCACCTCAAGTCTCTCACCTTAAAAAACAATCTATCCTGACCTTTTACTGTGTTTGTAGCGTGCAGGCGGTGCTGCGGCGTATCACTTCACGAAAGTGCAGAATCTTCGAGCATGCAACGCGTAAAATAATGTAACCCTATTAAATTTTAAAGAGCAAGTCATATGGTATTTTAAAGTGTCCTTATATTGTATACCTTTAAATGCATCTTAAGATCAGAAAACATTGTATTTCTCTCAAAATATGCATTTAATATTAGAATAATTTTGCAATGACTTTGATACGGTTCATTTGAAACAATTCGTATCTTAAGGTCTGTAAACCCCATCATCTTTTTTTATCATGCACTTTTTTGATTAACAACTTTGCAGACTGTTTAAATTGAAGCACAGCTACATTTAATTTTTTTAAAAACCCATATTACATGCTCTTTATCTCAAACTGTTGCACTCTGTTATAGTCATATAATTACAGTCAATGGGCAAACAATCTTTGAGAGAAAAAAAACAAAACCTGAACAGACAAATCCAAATTAAACAACATCTTATGCTTTTTAGGCTGGGTACACATAAAACAAAAAGTTGTTTTACTCCTATATTGTGTGTCCTCTTTTGGAAGCTCAAACAAAACAGTTTTACTTTCACAATGAAACATAGCATCTCCAGTACATTGCACCAGCGTCAACACTACAGCTAGAGTAATTGTAATACCCGGACTGAACACTAGGGAGACAAGATGAAGTTCAACAATCCATGTTTATTAAAGAAGGTAAAGGAAGGGTAAGGAACTCATAAATGGGGCTAGAAAGAACCTGTCCGGTTTCCTGACCGCTTCCTCTTTCACTCTCTTTATCTTGGGCTTGTTGAGCTTTATTCAGGGAAGTGAGTAGATTACTCTCCAGTTTTAGGAAGTCTGTTTTCTTTCCCTCATCCTCTTTGTATCCTTTTCACCCCCTGAACACAATGAACGGACACAGGTTAGAATAAGAGGTAAACTTATCTCCAGAGACCGATAGCAGCAGGGTCTCCTTTCTGTAGCGTGGGTTGTGGAGCCAGCAGGTGAGTATCACAGGTGAGGGAATCGGGGCTCTTTAAAACACAGGTGGCGATGATCTCCAGCTCATTCTCAGGATTCACAGAAACTGCAGTTCAGGTAGGTAATACAGGTAAGTAACTCAGTTAGGCAATAAGGCTTCAATCTCTTATGCTCTCAGCTAAATCACAGAATAGACAGTGCTTGGTGCAGGTGAGTGTAGCTTAGGTTTCGACAGGGTCGATCACACCCTCTGGGAGCTGAGCGATCTGGATGAGCTTGGTGGAATTCCTGAGTCAGCCTTGGGTCAAGCACATCATCCTTGTCTATCCATCATCGCTCCTCTGGCCCATACCCCTCCCAGTCTATCAAATACTGGAGACGGCCACCTCCCCGCCGAGAGTTGGGAATTTCGTTGACTTGATATATAGTCTTGAAAGGATCAATCTCTGGTGGAGGTGTCTCTGGGCGCTCTGGGGTAGGGGGAAGCAGAGGGTTAGTATATTACTTTAACAATGAAACATGGAATGTGTCTCAAGTCTCAAGTCTCATTTATTTATAAAGCCCTTTATAGGACCAAAGGACTGTACAGGTATCAGCCCAGGTCTTGTGTCTTCTGATGGCTTGTTGCAGATGTACATGCGCAGATTCCCACACACGTTCACTTTTACAAAATCGATAGTCAATGGCTGGAAACTGTGAAGGTTCCTCAGACCAAAGGAACAAGGGACGCTGGAACCCTAAGACACATTGAAAGGGGGTTAATCCTGTAGAATCCTGGCACAATTTTGATCGTATACTGCCCAAGGAAGGAACTCCAATTCCAATTTTCCTGATGTTCGTAACAGTACACTCTCAGATAACGTGCGATCTGTTGAATTTTTTGCTCTACTTGAGCATTGGTCTGTGGATGGTAGCCAGAGGATAAACTAATGGTGACACCCAGTAAACAGAAGAACTTCCAAACTGTCACAAGCCGCACCTCTGTGGCGCTCTCCGGTAGACTGCAGCGGGAACCTTCGCCTGAATTCTAGTTCCCACCCGGACC
>JAUMHI010000064.1:3457406-3478990 GCA_032359435.1 Enteromius unitaeniatus
TTTATTATTATAAGTTTATTTTATTATTAATGTAAATTTATTATTTTATTTTGATTTGATTTTCTTCTTGGGGGTCCGTCTCCCTAGTAGACTGTCTGGTAAAACTCTGGCCCTCTGACAAATATAGTTGATGACCCCTGGTTTAGATGGTGCCAGCTAGAGCTCACTGTTTATTTCTTTTTTTGTGCATTATTTGTAATGTGGTTGAAACTTCCTCATAGTGTTTCATGCCTCTGTGGTGGCCCATGGTGAGGTCACCATGGTGCGTTAATGATGTCAGACAACTTTATTTTTAACTGCTTACAATTTGTGCTCCTTTTCTCTATGCTCTACACATTACTGCAATTCCTTAATACTTTCAATTGGGACTGGGAGAACCAGTACTCAAGCAGAGTATTTATTTTCTTGTTATAAAACTGGACTCAGTTATGACTGCACACCCCTGTGAAGTTCGTGCTCAGTCAGTGCTGAAATGCTTGAGGGCTGTAAGGCACAAAACAATGGTACCTCTCAAAAACCAAAGGACTGATACATACAAGACCACTTCTGCACTGGCTTCATACCCAAGTCCCGAGATGGACGTAGTGTTAAGTACACATAGTGTCAACATACTTTTCAGGCCTTGGAAGGGCATTTTGTATCTATGGGCAGGAGTGCCCTTAGAACAGCTGCCTAGATGCATTGTTGTCTAAATACATGTCCAAATACAGACATACTAAAATACATACACTAGTTTTAAGCAAACTTTGATTGTATTTAACTATGATGTATTTATCATATACTGTAAGAGGAGGGGATTGAAAATACACCTCTAAAATTCATATGTGAAAAGATAAATATTTTCTGATGCTCTCTGCCATTCTTGCGTAACTCCTGTTTGCCTTAATTGTGCTCAGCTCCCTTGCTGCCTGTACCTATATTTAAAGTTATTTTTCTTGGTTTAAACTAGCCTTAAAGGGTCAGTTAATTTACATGGACAGAGAACAGGTTTCACATTAACCATAATAATAATTCTCCCCTTTGTAAGCCCTCTGCGTTTCCCTGTGTTCATCGTTCTGTGTTCCTCATTCTCCACTCAGCCTGCCCCTGGAGAGGATTAAAGACAGTACTCGACAGTCTGCCTGAGAAAAATCCTGATTGGTCACTGTCCGAGTTGACCGATTCAGTTTTATTGCACTGTGGGTCTGCTTTCACTGTGGGAGAGTGCTTGATAGCAGCGAGGGGCGACAAAACCACCGATCAGCAATCGCCGCTTCCGAGCTGCTGCACGAGACCGCCGCGATACCCACATCACTGCACAAAATGGCTGCCCTGCCCGAGCCGATGCACAAGACTGTCAGGAAACCCAAGTCATTGTTCAACATGGCTGCCATACTCGAGTCACTCCACGAGTTGGCTGCAGTATCCAAGTCGATGCTTGACATGGCTGCTGTTTCCGAGTCTGCGCATAATATTTGAAAATATTATGATATTTGGACTGAATATGGCCGCTGCTCCCAAGGCACTGCACAAAATGGCTGCCATTTCTGAGCCTTTGTGTGATCCTGACCCACCGTCAAAGAGTATAGAAGTATCAAGAGGCGAAACTCAATAGAACGCTCCGTAGCAACAGTTCCACCCATGAGATGACCGCACCGACACCATTTTGGACTGGCACCTACACAGAAGCGCCATAGAATAATATGAGCAAGTCGTGCTTGACGACCTTATAAGAACACATAGGCTTATACTGATACTGTACTGGAATATTCTATTGTCTCTGCCTCTGATGTTCCTGTTCGCCGTTCCTAGACCCTGCTTGCTTGTACTGTGTGTGTGTGAACAATAAAGTCAGCACTTGGATCCGCACGCTTCCCTCGTTACACATACAAATGTTACACAACTATTATAATACAAGTGGAATTATCATTCTAATTCAAGCTGTTGTTGTCAGCATTCTCACTATGTAGATTAAGCATGGGCTCAGCCCATCATACCTCTTGGTCCGCATTAAACCAGGAACTCAAGTTGTTTTTATGTATTTTTAGACATATTAATAACCAAACTTCTTTGTTTGGTCTGTTTCTTAACAGCTGGTGGTCAGGACTAGTGCTAAATATATACAACATATCAATAAATACCTGTACATATGAACATTTAAATTTAAAGTAGTCATCCAAACTTAATTTCAGCCTTATGTTTTGCAAGGCTGTTGACTCTATGACTCACCAGCAGCATAAATATAGAGTCTATAGTCAGCATGGTAATATAGTCTTCAAAGTCTTATCAAACTGAATCTGTGATATTTTAACTGCTGGTGTTAATAAACCTTCTCGGCTGTATCAAGTTGTGATATTCATATTGGTTGTGAAAAGCCACACATTTGTGTTATTAACATCAGCATCAGCATTTGTTTCTTAAAGGGCTAGTTCACCCATTGGTTTTAATTCCTGGGGTATGCTTAATCTGATTTAAACTGGTCTATAAACTCCATGGGATTAGCATCATGTTACTTGAACTAAAGAAACAAGTGAGGAACTCAATTTTTTCCAAAAACATATGGCAAAGATTTTTTTATTGTACCTTTATAGGTATAGCAGCTTTTCAATGGAACAATATACATTTTAAATTATGACTTTTTATATTATTTAAAAGCAGATGATGATCTTTCCTGAGCATAACCAGGATGTAGTGCTTCCCCTATTTTAAAGGCCAAAGGTTATAAATGCAAAATACTCATATTAAAAATTTCAGAGCATATAAGGCTATTTTCAGTGCATATAGATTTTAAGGGGGAAAAAAATCACATGCGTGCATAAGTGTGAATTTAACAAAGAAAACAGTTCAGATCAAAGTGCTAATTATGTGGAACATTGTGGTGAGTGACTACAACTGTGAAAATTTCTTGTGAAAACACAGCGAGACAGTAAAGTAGGAAGCATTGGTCTACTCACCTGACTTTCTTAGCTGAACATCTAAATGCAAATTAGGGTTTGCAAAATAAAAAAAGACCTACAATGCAATTGATTTTCAAGTCTATATGGACAAGCGTGAAACTAACTTTGCAGCACAAAGGGAAAATGCAAGAGGAAAGGAAATGCAAACACTTAGTGTGTGTCTGTGTGGTTACCAGACCTTTGTGGTAAAGGCTAAATTCTCATGAATGCCTACAGTGTAAAAGCAAAAAGTAATCTTATTCAGTATAGTTTTCAAGACCTAAGCCTAATGTAGTAATAGACATAAAGTATATAAGAAAGCTTTAGTAACATTTCTGTTTCACAATGACAAATGACTCTAAATAAAATACAGTTAATTATACACAAGGTTATTTAAACATTTGAGAACTGATTAAAAACAACAAGAAGTGATGTTTTTTTGGTATGAATTTTATTAGACAATAATTGAGGGAGTTACTGATTGTTGGCCACAGTATTACAAAATATAAATAAAAATTGTTGCTGTTATTGTTTTTGTTCGCATAAAACCACTCAGTACATATCTATGTCTTGAAATACATACTTTAGACTATAGGCAGTATGTTTAAATGTAGTGTTATCACACACAAAAAAGAAAAAAATTATTTATCTAGTTAGAAACACTTGTTAAATGCATGTATGGGAAGCTGTCCAGAGACAGGTGATAAATGAATTGGACTCCAGTTTAGTTATGGTATATGAAGCAATTAACTGGTCTGTACATTAAGATTTACCTGATGCTTGATATGAGGAGAGATGATCGCTGTACTGCTTGACACATTATTTAAAAAATGTTTTTTTAAAAATTATTAAGACATCTAGATGTACAAATTGTGTTTATTTATTGGAATGCTTAGGAAGGAAAGTTAGTGTTTTGTTTGGAGATGAGTGGTTCTGGATGAATGCAGAGAGACCAGATTTTAGTGGTAGATGCAGTTGAAGCCCATGGTTCATAGTAAAAGGCAGGTGCATTTGGACAACTTCTCGTGACTCAGCAGACCATGCTGGGTTGTGGCCAAATTCTGGATCAGGCTCCAGAAGTGCTTGAAGCTGATGCCTTCCCCATCTTTCACACCCATTTGCTTCAGTACTTCTCCAAAATTATCCGACTACAGAAAAAAAAGAGAGGGAGAGAATATCACTAGTATTCATGTATTGTATAAGTGTAACCCATGTAACAAAGGTTTTTTTCAGACTTGCTATTGAAAACTGGCACTTTGTCGCCCTCGTGTGGTCTATATGTTTGCCTTCGTAATAAATATTCTTAGAGGAGTCCTTTAAGTTTTGGGAAAGATTTTTAAGAGCTAAAAGAGATAAAGTGAGTACAACGTGCTTACATATTCAGACTTTCCCTTGGAATCTTGGCAACACTTCCATAATCATATACAATATCTATATTAACTCTGTGCTTGGTGATTATTTTTCTCTAGATCACTACAGTCTGTACCATTTTTACGTCTAAGCATGAACTGTTAGCATAATTACATCAGGCCGAAAATACGGGATCACAGCAGATTTGTTTAAATGTTTCGGTACCTCAGAGCATTAGCTCATTCAACCGAAAGAGACACAAAATCTACCAAGTCAGAGGTTCTCCTTTAAGCTCTAGAAGGCCTGCCATAACATGATCTGATACTGACTGTAACTGAAGAGTAGTGTCAGTTTGACTGCAGGAGAAATTATTTATCTTTCAGATCAACGCCAGTCGCCATTTTGCTCTCTCAATGGAGCCACACCCAGTGTCCTTCGCTGGCTCAACCTGAGTTCAAACTGATCTGTGTAATCAGTCCACACCTCTTTCTGAGGCAACAAACTCTGGGAAACATTGTCTGGGAAACCAACCGATCCCTCAGACTGAAAAAGGTTTAATTTATGGATCAAAAAAGGCAGCTGTGGTTGCCAGAACCTTTCCGTGACAAATATAGTGACAACGTTACAGGCATTTGGGGACGATATATAGTTTACACCTTTATATATATATATATATATATATGACATAAAAACCTATTTTCCTACAGAAATCATTTAAATGTACAGATAATAATAACTAAAACCTGCATGCTGGCTTAAAGGTTCAACAAAACTGGTCTTTCCAGCACATGGAGCCAATAATAACAAAGACAGTGCACTGTGTTTCCTACACAAAGACACAAACACCTCAAGTAACACACAGGCCTTAAACAACTTATATGTGATTTATATCATTGTTAACATAATGTAATCACTTAACTGGCTTCGCTGTCTGATTTTCACATTTTCTCCTATTGAAATTATGAAAAACTGTTACATATTAACTACACTACCTACAATCACAGGAAATGAGTAATAACAGTATTGAGTCATTGGTGTCTGTTGGAATGAATAGCAACATGGGTTTTACCTTGACTAAAGTTGGCAGCTGGGAGGAGAGGAGATTCTTGAACTCATCTACCTTCAGAGTTGACTGGTTATCAGAAGAAGCAGAATGGAAGTTTGTGACCAAGGTGTTAATGGCCTTCTCCAGGTCAGAATACTGCAGAATTAAGAGATTATAGACAGATTTAGACAGATACTTATGTAAAAGAATAATATAGCTAGGTGGGGGTTTTACTAGTATAGTAAACAAGTTTTAGTTCCCACCAAAAGGGTGTCATACACTAATGTCACAGGAGAACATTTTAAAGGCTCACGAATAAGTTTTTATTCTCTAGTTCTTTAGAAACCCACTCATGTATTTAAACTTTAAAGAGCCTAGAAACAAATACACTGATCTGGAGAGCTTACAGTGATCTTTTTTGCTCAGTGTCTGTCATGATTCAACTGGAAAATGTAATGCACGAAACTGAAAATTGCTATCACGATCTGTACTTATTTCAGCATTTAGAAATGATTATTTCAGTTTTGAAGTGTTAATAGCTTTTCTTTTTGTCTCATATAATTAAGCAATCCACGTTAAGACTAAATCAGTTACACACCTATTTACATACTAATCATTTAACTCAAAAAAATCTAAAGGTTTGTGCTTTTCCTCCCTCCAAGACTATCAGAGCACTATCAATGGACTTTGTAAACTGTGTCTATTCAAAACGTGTTGCTCTCGGACAATTATCCAGTACAGTACCTGAAATACCTGCATATCAGGCCACGACCGCCCGCCCTTTATGCTGTATTTACTTAAGCTGTGCATTCACAATGGAAACCATTTCCCAGTTTTGTCAAGAAAAAGGATAGGCTTTCACAGCTTTGTCCTAAAATACACTTATGGTGGCTATGATTATTAAAAAGTTTAATATGTAACCCCCAATAGTAGTCTTGACCATTCAAAAAATTTGCACACATTTTCCCACTGGATCCACTCTTCCTCTTGAGACTTCTCCAAGAGAGTAACAACGCAAAGACTCTGATTGATTCCCCGTGCCTTCCATTTCAACACAATGGTTGTATGTCAAAACCTAGTGAGCTGCCTCCTTAGACAGCATTTTTGGGTATCATAGGCCAGACGGGGGTGGTTAGGGCAGGGTCGCAGCTAGTAAGTTTTGACACACAGCCATTGTATCTTTTGCTCAGATAGAACTGCGAGCGTTTCGTTGCAGCGAAGCTCTCGGCTCATATGGCTTGAATTATCTTGACACTGGCCATTTTTTTCTTTGTTAGGGACCATTAACACACGAGCAGAGGAATGTGAAAGAACAGTGTGTCTCTATTTCAATTTGCATGCCTTATAAAATGAAAAACAACGAGACACGTCACAGCAGTCAAAGACATCTGTCAAACGCTCGTAACAAAACAAACAAACAGAAAACAGGCGAGGCAAAACGTGCCATTAGCACTTTAAGTGTATTGATTGTTAGCAAAAAAATAAAACGGAATCAAAAACTTTTAAGCTTCTTTAGTTCCTTTGGCAACAGCAAACTACAGCATCTAGACGCCGTTTCGGTCAAGTGCGGAAGATTACCGAGATTGACATTAAAACGCCAAGTTTTTGCAGCTTACGTAAAAAACTCATAAACCCATAATTGCGTGAAACCCCACTAAAAAGTAAACGAGCAATCATAAATACATAATATAACGTAAACCACATACCTGTGTCGCCATTTGCCGTTATTTGTTTTATATCTTGGCTCTAGATAAACTTTACTTTTCCAGTCGTACAATGCTCGTTACTTTACACTCTCAGCGTCCCATCGCTTCTGTCACATCTTGGCTGACATCCTGAATCCTCCCACTCCGGAGAAAAAAAAACTAAACCCACCTTCCGTGTCAGTGACTGCTATGGGAAAAATGTCTCCTGTAACATGATGCTTTAGGACGGTCAACCTAACAGGGCGGAGACGATCGTGTTTCATGGGCTCCGCACTATGGAAAAAAATCTGGAAAACCATGTTTCCGTATGACACATTTTTTGTTGATGGATAAAACTATTGGAAAACAGACTTGCTGCTCCTTTGGGAACACATCTGGAAGCTCTCAAGATACAAATTCTTTTGCACAACAACAAGCCCATGGTTTAGAACGTGTGGTTGGGTTCGCATTGGGCTGGTTTTTATATATATTTTAAAGAAGTGAGAACTTCAGCCAGATGTTCAGTGTTCTATATCTTTGGTCAATTTGGCTGTATGTCTTTTTTTATGATATTCTTTCCAGGAAACCTTTGGAAATACTGTATAGTGGGATTCCCATTGAGCAAGGCGTGTCCCTGGTCAGATCAAAATTCACTGGCTTTGGCTGTCTTCCTCTGCTTGTTTTCCTAACAGTTTTGGAAATGCACAGGCAAGGGCATGCTCAGCATTTTGGGTGGGAGCGCTAAGAGTACTAAAAGTGACACACCTTTACATGAGAGTATTACTTGTACGTAATATAGGACAGCAATGCACAGGTGTGTATAATCATGTAGCTTTACACATAAACAAACTGAGCAATGAATTAGTCAGTCGGTCCTCATCTTCAAAAAGTTGCACCACCCTCTTGTGCAAGTTCAAAAATGGTAATTGATACCTAGTGGGCTTTGTATAGCTGACTCATTTACACAAGCAGGAATCGCATATGCACACTGTAATCATATCTGAATATTTCAAGTAGACATATAAACCCTTTAAAAAAAAAAGAAGTAGCTAAACTTTAGCATACTTTTGTACTTCACAAGAATATACTTTTGTGTGAATAGTGTTTTGAGACAATTGCATATTTACAATTTAATGAATTGTTGATTAAGAGTTGAGTACATAATGTCTTATGTAATTTCATACTTCTGTTGTTTTGTTTATGAAGGTAAATAAGTGTTAGCATGATAGTAAACACATCAAAATAAGTGTACTGTTAAAAATGTGAGCTCTCTTTAACTGCACCGAGTGGCCTTTTATTTCATTGTCTGCAGGTACAGTTTTTTAAATGTGCTTTTATGGTTTGAAGTAGCCTACATTACAATAGCACATTCAATACAATTCAGCACACCTCTTTTTCACACCAAAATACAATAGCCCTTTGTGTCTGGATTATGAAGTGTTATTGTCAGTTCCTTTAGTGCATGTTGATTCTGGTTTGTTACTGTACTGTTTATTTCTTTGTCAGCTTGAAAGAATCGTGGTTTAGCACCATCTTAAAATGTATTCTATTTTTTATTTTTCTTGCTACACATCATCATTTAGTTTGGGTGTATGCACAAACAGCACTGCAGATGTTAGTTTCAGCTCACTGCAAGCTGAAATTCTTCACATACCACACTGTTTTTTTTTATTTTTATGGCAAGCTGCCATTTGCAGACCGCCTGTTTTACCTGCAGTCCACTACAAATGTTACATACTCCCAAAGAGAAGAAATGTGCTTTGTACGTACAGACTCGTGTTCACACTTGTATGGTTATGATGCATAAATTACGCATACTTCAGAGTTTCAGCGTCAAGTATTTACTCACTAGTGTGTCATCATCTACCTTATAAAGGTGCTTTAATGAATGCCACACTCTTGTGGATGACTAAACAGAGACAGAGCACGAGAGAGAGCATTGGATATAGTTAAACTGACCACTGAATTTTTACTGTAGCATCACTGGCAACATAACTTTAAGAAATGATATCACTGTGCGTTCCAGCGTGTTACTTCAGAGAAGAAGAGAAGTAGAAAACCTGAGCGCATAAGGATTAGTTCCCTGTCATCTCAACAAGGGTTGAAATATGACTGATTGAATATGTATTTACTCTGCCTATTCTGATGCCAATGTCACAATACCCTGTCCTGTTCAAACCTGTGCTAAAGTGAATCTAAGTCGACCCTGCCTTTGTTTCTCACAACTACTGACATCACTGCCATGACTCTCCCTAGTATCTGTTTCCATCGTTTCATCAGTACTAAAGCACAGGATCCATATTTCAGTTCTCAGTCAGAGGTCTGGGAACCAGAAAAAAACATTAATGTGAGCCAACACAACTAAGAAAAAAGAATTAATTTAGCTCATCAACTATTTTTCTCTCATGAAAAGCAGAATTCCTACTGCCTGTAAAAAAACTAGGGCTCGTGGTCCAGTGAAAAAAAGACCAGCAAACTGCAATAAAATGAAATGTCAAACTAATATTATATAATAAAGTAAAATAACTGCTGAATGGCCGAATGTTCAACACTGTCTTACGACCAATTCGTACGTATTCATACGAGGTGCCAAATTTGTGCCAATTCGTCCTTTTTTATGATTTGTCTAAAACCCTGTGATGGGTAGGTTTAGGTCATTCGTACAAATTCATACGAACTGGTAACTCGTAAAATATGTACGATTTAGAAAAAAATCGTATGAATTCATACGAGTGAGGTCGTACGAATTTGCCACCTCGTAAAATATGTACGAATTGCTATGAGATCAGGTTGGAATGTTTGTTTCTTTACTGCTGATTAAATGTGAAATTTTAGCTTTTTTATTTTAATTTAATTTTTATTGTATTGTAGGCATAAAATATGAAAACGTTTCTGTAGAACAATTAAAATTTATGATTGAGTGTGTGATTAGGAATAAAACAATAGGTTATAAAAAACTATGTTGGGGATGTCACAGGAAATGTTTAAGAAATTCACACTCCACAGGTTTTCAACTACAACAGATATGAAAACTAGTGCAATTTAGGGCCATGGGGTTAAATCTTGAGTATCTGTGTTTTCTGTAGTCATTATCTACTAAGAAAGACCCTATCAGACGACTGAAAGGAACACCGGGGTTTGGCTGAAGTAGTCAAAGGAAGGCAAGATTCTGTTGTGATCATCAGACTTTAAAGATGTACATCTGGCTGATGATAATCTATGTGTTTCACACTGTGGGAACAGGTAAACAGTTTTTAGTCATTTCATTGTGCTCATTTGTTTATTTTTTTGTATTTTGTATTTAGCACTAAATTGCTTAAAAAATGACACGTATTTAAAGCAACTGGTGCTGTCTTCTGTGAGATGTATTTATTTGCTTATATTTGTGTTGTGTAAATGATATTTTTTGACTTTAGCAAACATTTAATATAGAAATCAACTGATAATAATAATGAATTGATAGGTTGGAATTTTGTAATTGCAAAAACTAATAGAAACCACAATATAAAATACACAATAACAAGCATTGCAATCTTTTCATCTAGCAACAAAGCCGTTCATTGTAACACAGTGGCCGACAGTGGCTGAGGTGATGGCTGGAGATGATGTCTTTTTAAAGTGCAACATTGTAGAGCTGTACTCCCCATGTTCAACAGTGGCTTGGCTAAGAGTCATTCCCGGGAATGCAACGATCAGCCTGACTGACAGACTTCAGATCCATCCTGCTCACTCGTCCAAGCAGTGGACCAATATTTGTACTGCTGTTATCACCAATTCAACGTTGCAGGACTCTAGTATGTACTACTGTGCAGCTGTGCACAGCCGCTTTGCTCACATCGGTAATGGATCCAGAGTCATTGTGAAAGGTGAGATGTAATAATAATCTCTTTATTGTGAATTAATGTAGTAATATACGTAAATAGAAGTTGAAAGATGCCGGCAGCTTTAAGACGTTTTGAAGTATTAGACATGCAATGCACTGCCCAAAATGTATATGCCACATATATCCTTTACCAGTGTTTTCTTTGCAAAACTTATCCAAATGTTTTGCCTAATTTGATTCCTTTTCTCAATAAAAATAAATGGGTATCTGTAGTACCTGGGTGTTATGGCCTGAGCTGGGAAATATTTAACAATTTATTTTTCAGTTTAAAGGCTAGTTCCCACTGCACTGACATACACAGATCAATGGCAACAACCCATCAAGTACAGTACCACTTCTTAGACGTTCCAAGAAAGACCAAAACAAACAGTGAACAAAGCCAAAAGATGCAGACAAGGATAACAAACTGATAAGAAAAACTTGGCAAACGTGTCTGTTGCTGTTTGCCGGTGGAGTTTGGAATGGCCTTAAAGGGATAGTTCACCCAAAAATTACTCACATGTAGAAATTTTGAAGAAAGTTTGCAACCAGGCTGTTTTGGGTCGCCAGTGATTTCCATCGTATTTTATTTTTTCTACTATGGAAGTCAATGGTGACTCAAAACAGCCTCATTACAAACAAAATATCTTCCTTTGTGTTCAGCAAATTTTGAACTACTGTATTTGAGGGTGAGTAAATGATAACAGAATTTTCATTTTTGGTCGAACTGTTGCTTTAATTTGTAGGTTTGTCTGCTGAATAATCTGCAACCCCCTTTAAACACTAAAACTAAAGTTTTAAAAAGTGGGCTTTCAAAGCAATGCAGCGGAAGAAATGGTTTCTGTAGAAAACTTAGATTTATTTTGCTAATCTGAAAAACGTTCTTCCACTATAAACCTTTTGTGGAATAGAAAGTTTCCAAAGACGTTAAAGGTTCTTCATATAATCTTCAGTGCTAATAAAGTGCCTTTACTTTTAAGAGTGCATGTGCCTCACAAATTCCACCTTATTTAAAGTTAACCCACTGAACAGCAGCATAATGACTGCCGCAAAATGTTGAAACACTTTATTATGTGTAGTATTTCTTTCCATTGTAACCAAATATTTCCCCTAATCCTGTTCCAGAACGCACTGTGTTTCCTGTTATTGATATTCTAACTACGCTGATCATGAACGGCCCTTCAGTCCCTCTTCAGTGTGTTGTGAATGGGATCGAGGCTTCTCAGTTTCATGTGTTCTGGACTGTGGATGGGAGAAAAGAGAAAGGACAGCTAGTTTTGACACATGGGAATGATGGTGCCATCCAGATCTTTAGGAACCAGATCCTGATTACTGCTGAGGAGTGGGAAAGGAAGGTGGAGTGTGTGTGTGTAGTGGAGTTTGGAGGACAGCTCTATACCAAGACCCTTCAGCCACATGGTACAGCATAACATATAACCCGACATATAAATTAGCAAATTAAAATGATTTCTGAAGCATCATGTGACACTAAAGACTGGAGTAAGCTGAAAATTCAGCTTTGCGTCACAAAAATAAATGTTAAAATATATTCAAATAGAAATCAGCTATTTTAAATTCTAATAATATTGCATATTACTGTTTCACTGTGTTTTTGATCAAATAAATGCAACTTGCTTTGCTGAGCACAAGAGACTTAAAAATCTGTATTTATTGTTTTCTAATGGCCATCTTTGTTTGGAATATTCTGGAATTTATTTTTCTAAATTATTTTTTTTCTCTCTCCACAGATGCACCAGATGTTTGTTATACTTTAAAATATATGTATTTGTCTGTCTGCGTTATTTTTGGTCTCCTGCTTCTGCTAACAGTGATTGTTCATAGATTGGGACCGAAAACCTTTGTTATGATATGTGTATGCCAAAAAATATAGTTTCAAAGAGTTTTCCGTTTTTATATACATTATTTTGCTCTGACCCATTTTTATTAGTCAGATTTATTTTGGTATTTGCCATTGCTGTACTTCAGATGAAACATGGCAACAGTTACTAATATTCTGCTTTCTCTTCCCAAAAATTTTGTAATTTTGTTGTTTATGTTCAGATTTTTGTTGATCATTATGAATCTTTGATGTTTTGAATATTGTTATTGTTCTATGAGTTAAAAGGGGTAAATTTTGACCTTGATCCAATATGTTCTGAACATTACGTGAATGAAAAAATGTTTGACACAATTTTTCTTGAAATCATGTGAATTTACACCAGTAATCTAAAACAAGATCAAATAAAATAACTATATAAAAAATATTATTTCATATATTATGTTATTTGTTATTGCCTATAGCCTATAAAAGTGTCAGTGTGAACTGTCAACTGTGAGGGAAAAAAAACAAACAATTAGGCTATTAGATATTGTGCCTTATGTGGCTTCTGTTATGTGTGGCAGGGCCAGGAAGTGATTTTGTTATCAGTTTTGTTGTATCTCTGTGTCCTGTCCTCTTTATCGTGTGGTTGCATGCATCACGCTAGCAAAATGGTACTGTGGACCTCACCTCATATTGGTTAATGTCCACACTTTACTTTGTCAGCGGAAAAACTTCAGTCTCAAAAGTACCGCAGTGAAACCTCAAAGATGCATAATTCCAACCCCATAGACTTTGGTGGAAGAATAAAATAGCTGATTTTGTTCAAATGAAATAGGACACAGCCATGTGCCACATCGCTTCAGTCTTAGATCAAGTTAATGTGTTTAGTGATTATTGTCTTATCCTAAATAAAGTAACTAAAGTTACATTAGTTTAATGTAACTAAACTAAAGGTTTTGCGTAATACATCAGAGTGCAACAAAGCTAACATGATTTTTACATTCGTTCAGAATTCATGCAGTTGAAATGCATCTGAAATTCTTTCAAGTTTTAGTACATCTTCAAAAACCATGGTATCCAGTTTCTGTGAAATATAATACAAATACGTTATTATACAGTGGAGCTGATATTCCAAACAATATATACAGTAATTTAATAAAATATAAGTTAATATTGAATAACATAATGCCAGTTTCTTTGTGCTTTTGCACCATTAACAAAAAAAGCAGTCCCACTTCATATTAGACAGCCTGAACTACTAAGTGCTTACATTTAAAATAATTATTCGATAAGGCACTTACTGTATACATGTTTCTAAGTTGTAGGCTACCTGATAATAAAGTGTGACCAAAAAAGGCCAGTAGTTGTGTGAGCAACATGTATTGAAGTGTCTCGTTCATAAATTAATCTGTTTTGAACTAATAAGATGAGTGAATGACTCACACGTTTAAGTCTTTCACTTGTTTCTTTTGTGGATGAATCAGTCTTTAAATTAATTAATTGGTTGAATGGATAATTTAGTGCCTCAGTGTTAGGACAGCCACTAGTCGCCCAAACAATAATCTATAGAAAATTTCACAAAAAAAATTCCTCCACTAATATACAAACTGTCTGTATGTGCAAACACAAACAAGTAGAGTGATACTGATACTGATACTGCTCAACTGTATCTCAGCACTCTTGTAAAAACAAATTTATATATGTGAATTTATAACTTTATTATTATACAGTTGATAACTGTTATCAGTTATTGCATTAGAGCTTTGTGCTATATCATATTTGTTAAATTAGTGTTTATAGTATTATGCTAGTACCATGATTGTGTTTGTGTGTTTGTTGTTTCCAGCCCAGTCTCTCTGCAATTTGTACATATTTTTCAAGGTGGCTAATTTGTACAAATTCGTATGACCTCACTCGTACAGATTCATTTGTTTTTTGTAAAGTCATATGTATTTTATGAGTTGCCAATTCGTATGAATTTGTACGAATGACCTACACCTAACCCCGCCCTAAACCTACCCATCACTGGGGTTTAGACAAATCGTACAAAATCGTGCGAGTGAGTTCGTTCAAATTTGTACGAATTTGCCACCTCGTACAAATACAAACAAATTGGTCGTAAAACTGTGTTGGTTGTTTCTCAGTTTAGGTTCTAAATAAGCATAAAAGTTTTAACAGCTAAAGAAACGACCGTGGATTTAGACAGGAAAAGGTGTGTGATTTGTCACACTCAGCACATTTCTCTCAATTCTTGGGCCTGTGAAGTCTTCAGACAGCATGTATGACCTCCTTTTTCTTGTCTTGTCCTGCTTCATTTTGCCAAAAGGTAAGCTACCAGTATTTATATTTGTTTATGCATATCATTGAGTTTGTACCTAAAACTAGTGTAATTGATAAGACTAGCAAAGTAGCATTTAGGAGACTGTTGTATTATTGACATTTTGAGGTCTGAATCTGTTTGCAGCGATGGCGGGAACAGTTTATCAGTTTCCCCCTTCAGTGAAGGTGAGATCGGGTGAAAAAGTAAGCATGCGCTGCCATCTCAACAAGGTACAGTCCTTCTGTCACACAGTGGCCTGGGTCAGAGTGCATCCCATGAGTGGAATATTAGATATTCTGCAAGACTCACACATCCCTCGTCAGACTAAAGATCAGGAGAACACCACAGTGTGTTATGCATCTATCCACAACGCAACAATACAGGACTCTGGGATGTATTACTGTATTGCCACAGACCGTGAGCATATGTACCTTGGGAATGGCACAGCTGTTACTGTACAAGGTACTGTATCTTTAACAGTTTCAAAAGTTTCTAAACTACCACCTAACATGATGCTTCCTTAAGGTTTGTGTTGAAAAGAAAGCTCATGTTTTTATCATGTAATTAAGAGTCAGTTATTTTTGCTGTTTTATCCTAACAGGTCTCGTGGCATAAATATACCTGGGTGCACGTTTTATCAAGACACAAAATACGAACCAATAAGTACATTTCCAAAAGACATGAACACTGACAGTTTTAGGCAGTAAAACTGACACCTTTTCTTCCTTTTCACACAAATTTTCGATTAATAATGCGTAATTTTACCCACAATTACAAGAAGTATACCATGTTATAACTTCGAAGCTGGTAGATTTGAAAAGTGATGCTTTTGAACATTATCATCACACATATCCAGCTTCATATCAATGAATGGTAGGTTTGTTTGCTCACGTGAAACCTTATTGCACTTCGGTATTGGAAAGCTCTGTGTAATTATGGTTAGACAAAATGGATCAAATCTGCGTAAAAAGGAAGTTTAAAGGTCACAATTGCATCAACAAATGCCTTTTGATATTAGTTTTCATTTTGATATGAGTTTTAGGTGCAATACATACCTATATCAGGGTAATAAAAATGTGTCAGGGTTCATATATTGAAACTTTGTTTTAGCGCCACTCAGTGGACATTTCTCTTTAAAACTACGGCGAAACGTGCAGCAAGGTACATAAGAACTGTTGCACACAAAATGCACAGAGGTACAATTTTTTTTCTGAGACCAGGTTGGTTTTATCTCAGTAAAGTGCTGTTTATCTTTCTTCTTGCAGATGACAGTGCTGTGATGCCGTCTATTGATATCATGGCATTTGCCAGCAGCAACAAGGACGAATCTACAGTCACTCTTCAGTGCACAGTCGGAGGACTTGCTTCATCACAGGTCTATGTGCACTGGCTCATAGGGAGCAGAAAGGACAATGGGCGCACTGTGTTTGTTTGGGAAGAAGGCGAAGAGAACACTCTGAAAACTCTTAATTATGTAGCAGTATCGGCTGAAGAGTGGAGGACAGGAGGAGCATGCACCTGCTTTGTAAAGTTTGATGGATTGATGTTCAAACAAACTCTGCATTATTACGGTAAATAACTTTTCATAATATATCTTCATCAAGATAGCAAATGAAATTATATTATCTCTATTATGGATCTTATGTCTATGTTATTTTGAAGGTTTTGTCTATTTGCAAGAGGAAATGTTTTTTATGCTTTTCTCAAAATACCTCTCGTTTTATTCTTTTCCTCAGATATCCAGGACACTTGCTATCCTCTCATCAGTGTAACCAGAATTTTTGCAATTTTCACTGCTCTACTCTTTTTAACGACCTCAGTCATTTTAGCAGAATGCTTCTAAATCAGAAATTATGTATTTGATCCTATGACCCGAAAACATCAAACAAATCTTGAATTAATACATATAAAATGTAAATGTGCATAAAATCTCTCTCATGCTTGCATTCTCTCTCTGTATAAAGTTGAAGTCAAAAGTTTACATACACTTACGAGGGATCATACAAATTGCATTAAGAGCATTTTTCATTTTTAAAATTTTTCTTATTTTGCCTAAATACCGTAGTTTTTCATGTAGTACTGCCCTTCAGAAGCTGAGAAATTCCCAGAAGACCAAATAAGTTAAATTCACCCTGATCTTGAAATGTAAAAAGTTCTGTAAATACGTAAAACTTAATGCATGGTTTTCCTTCTAGAGCATCAGAGAGTGTTTGAACCTTCTGTAATAGTTGCATATGAGTCTTTTAGTTGTCAGTTTTTAAAAATGGATCTCGTAATCAAACAGTCATTGTTGGAAAGAGTTCAAATACACAAAAATCCTGGAAAATCAAAGAATTTGTGGGACCTTTTTCTAAAGAACAACAGGCAGTTTAACTGTTTAGTGCAAACAAAGAAACTCATGAACAACTATCACTAAACAAAAAACACAGCTGCAGATCATTTAGATAACAGCACAGTATTAAGAATCAAGTGTATTTAAACTTTTGAACAGGGCAATTTTTTATAAATGCAACTTATTTTCTCTTGTCAACTATATGCGAAATATTTTATTCAGGCGCTAAATTAACAATAACACGCACTTTGTATGATCCCTCTTATTTTAGTAAATAATCAACATTTAACAGATTCTGAATGATGTATGTAAACTTTGACTTATGTATATAACTACACTGACCAAAATTATAAACGTAACACATTTTTCATGAGCTGAACTGTAGATTTATTAAGATGTAGATTTACATATGTACACAAAAGGCCTATTTCTCTCAAATATTGTTCACAAATTTGACTCAAATTACATTTACAAAAATATTTCATTGTAACAAAATCATCAGTGATGTTTTAATCCAGATTTGTGCTATATTGGGGCAGTTTCCCGAACAGGGTTTAAGACTATTCCTAGATTAAAATAAATGTTTAGAGCTGTCTAAACTGTTAAAGGCTTGCACTGAGATATCTTAAAATACATCATTGCCATTGTTTGTTCTTAAAATGCTCACAGATAATGTTTTTTTGTAAGACATGTTTCTAAAAATTCTTAAATGTCTTAAACTAGCAAAGGTCTAGTCCTGGCTTAATCTAATTCCTATCCGGGAACATAGAAACATAGGCACAGTTGGACAGGCCTGTGAGTAAATTAAGTAAATTAAAAATCCCTACTCTAGAGACAAACTGTTTAAACAATGTATCACTCATTATCACTGTTTTTACAAATGCAAAATGACACAAGCAGGAAACATTGAAAAATATAGCAAGAGTATTATTAGACCTGGGCTGTGGCTGAAATCAAGAGCTCAGAACTCATGAAACGCCCTCGTGTGGTGAACAACAGTACGAACACCATCCCAGTGTGCATACTATCCATTTTACAGCATATGAATGATTAAAGGCTTGTAGTGAGAAGACAATTAGTGTCATAGATTTAATATTATAATGATCAAATTAAATTGCGAAGGGGATAATTGTGTTAAATACATTCTAATATTAGCCTAACCCCCAGAACATTTACAACTGTTTGCATTTACAATTGCTGGACGTGTTTAGAGGGGGGATTGGAGGCTTATTATTTTCTGTCGGTGGCTTTAGTGGTATATGTCTGTACCATTTTTTCTTTGTGATACCACAAAATTCTAGATTCTGACTGTGTATATGTGGGTAATATGAGCATATTAAAACTATAATAAATCCCTAGAGGCTGATGGTATAAAAGAGACGTTGTAAAAGTCTGTGGATGTATACTTGAAATGTATACTTGAAACATGAATACATAAGGGAGAAAAACATAACGTTGTTTTCTATAGGCTATGAAGTTTAAATGGTAACACTTTTAGATTAGTAACGCATATTCATTATTCACTAAGTGTTTCCCCTTAATAAACTTGTAATTTGCCTCTTATTGATAATAAGTAAGGTATTACTGTTGTATATGATTAGTTATTTGGGTTAAGTGATCTTGGTCAAGCGGAATAAAATGTGCTTTATAAATACTAACAGGCAGTTAAAATGCTATAGTAATATTTTTGGTAGTTTTCCTTGATCTGAAGTGTTATAGTATAAATCCTGCTCAAATCTATAGCTCCCAATCCTCAAATCCCATTTGTGCATGTCTGTATTTAAACGTAACGCCTCAAAACTGTACCAGAATAAATGTTCAGTCCTTTTGCTTTCAAACTAATTATTTGAAGTCATTTCTGTTCCAAATGCAAAAAAGGCAAAATTCCAAAGGCAAAAAAAACAAAACACAACTTTATTTGGCAGCGAGCGAAGAAATAACAAAACATAACAATAGTATAGATTCTTCATTTGAATTTGAAGTATGAAAGATGCTTGATCATCCACAAAACACAAAACAAGTCAGATCAGAGAGTAGATCATAACATAAATTGCTTTTTTTTCATCATTATAAACAGCTATTGGAAAGCACAAATTTAATTCATTTCAACTTTTAGCAAATGTTTGTTATAGTATAACATTGTTTTCAATAACACTGATTTCCAGTGGTGCCCTGGGAAAAAAATAAATAAATAAAAGATTGTCTGAATAAAACATCAATGTGGTCATCACAAGGATTAATATATTGTGTTATAGAAATATATGATTAACAAGAATTCACTAACTTGTATTTTACCTTTTTGTTGGACTCTAAATTGATGGGGTCCACAGGATAAAACTAGACAAAATAAATAAATACATACATAAATACATTTAATATAGCATTCATCCCAAAACTACACTTGAAACTCATTGTCTAATCTTTTTTAAATTCACCAATAACCTTTTTAAAAGGAATATTTATCAAACAATAAATATGTTCACATGTATAATGATTAGATTACAGCTTGCTTACCATTACAGATGACATTTCTGCAGCCCCGGATTTCTGTTTGCCTGTTAAAGGGAAAGCACAATATACATATTTTTTATTTATTAAAAGCTTCAGCTACAGACAGATTTAGTGCACTAGATGAATACAAACATACTAATGCTATAATATACAGATATTAATAATACTAACAACAGCATCAACCAGTTTACAGAAGACTAGTCATATTACCGTAATTTAAAAAATATTTTCCTGCAAGAAACAAATGTTTTAGACATACTATTGTTTGATACTGTAAATATTTGTATTTATTATAATTTTTTTTTTTTTTGTAATATGCATCTCTAAGTTTTGTAATGGAGAAAAGTACATTTCATTTTCGCTCATTCATTCATCTTGAGAATTACACAATTACACATCACATAGTTATTCATTTGTTAAAATTCCTTAATGGTGACAATATCATTTAATAGGTTTTTCAGATTTATTTAAATCTTTACCTTGGCACAAACAAACAAAGAAGAGCATGGCCACAGACAGCAATACTGTCCCCCCGCCACAAAACAGAATCCATGGAGTAATTTGATTCAACTCTGAAAGATTAACCACAATATAATGAATATTTAATAATAAACTCATGTTTTGGCATATAGAGGGTTCTATAGTATAGACACCAGGATTTAGTGTTTTTGTATACTTTATATCGACATAATGGTAATACTTTACAATAAGGTGTCATTAGTTAACATTAGTTACAGTATTAACTAACATGAACAAACAATGAATAATGCATTTATTACACTGTTAATCTTTGTTAATGTTAGTTAATGAAAATACAGTTGTTGATTGTTCATTCATGTTATTTCACAGTGTATTAACTAATGTTAACTAACAATATAGCTTGCCTGTATGTACAAGAAGTGATTTTGTTAACAGTTTAGAATAGGTAACACTTGTTAACTAATAACTATGACTTTTAAAATTCCTAATTTGTAGAATAAGCTCATGTGGAATAAAGCATTAATATGTGCTTAATTAGTACTAATAAATGGCTAATATTCTAATAATATGCATACTAATAAACAACTAATAGGTGTAACCATACATTTTGTTTTACACATCAGATATTACATTTAATGTTGACGCTCAAGTATAGGGATCAGTTCTAACTATAAGGTGTTTATTAGCATGCCTATTATTAACATATTGGCTGTTGATTGGTACTTATTAATCTGCATTTATTAATCATAAACTAATACCTAAACTCAACAAGTACGTTACTAAATATTAATCAGCAGCAAATTAGGAATTTATTAAGGCAAACATCATGAAAGTTAATGTTTTTTTTATTAATTAGAGAATTAAACCATAAAATAAAGTGTGACCAATTTAGTTATAATTTGTACAACAGAATGAATAAATAATACTATTTTCTAAATATTCAAATAGGTTTTAGTTATTTAATCAGAGTTTTGATCAGTGTTTGTAATAAACACAAAGCAGTCTGAAAAATAAAAACTAAAATAAAAAACTAAAGGCAAAAATGTATTTAATCAATTGGTCTTTTTATTAAAAAATGTATAGTTACTTTGAAAATTAGTGAGACAGCTGGACAGCTTTTAGAATTCTGAAAATAAAGATAATAAAAGAGTGCAATTTTCCAGAGGTTTCTCTACAATTTACATAATTTACGCACCTCTTAGCATCAGAGTTTTGGAGATTTTCTTGCCATCATATTGAGCAAAGCACTGAATTGTATCAGC
>JAUMHI010000064.1:3484670-3496460 GCA_032359435.1 Enteromius unitaeniatus
CAAGTGCTGCGAATCTTCACAACACATGCAAATGAAGAAACAAGCTGCAAATCCTCACAACATGCAAACAAAAAAAACACACTGCATATTGTGTGGACCACAACGGAAATGTTTTTTTCATGTTTTTCACAGTTAATTAAAAAGACAATGAAATCATTCAATCGGGTGTTAAAAAACAAACAAAAACACTTGCCTTTCACCAACAACTCCACTGACACAGATTACTTATTTAAATTGTATTACATAAATTTTTTATTATTATATATTATTTTAATTATATATTTACGCTGTGAGAAATGGGCTGCGATTGAGCGTAATAAATACCATTTTCGCTCAATCATTTTCACAACATAGAAAAGAATACAACTGATGCATTAAGATTTTATTTATATAATTAATGCAAAATAAATCAGAAAAACTTTCGCTACTTATAGACATTTAATGATTTATGCAACAGATCTTATTAATAATATGCACAGGGAAATCTTTTAATGAATGCAAACTTATTATAGGCTACATTATGTTAAACTGTGCAGTTAGTTATGTGATCCAATAATAAAACACACATGGAGAATTTCAGCAGTTGGACAGTTGCGATCGTATGAACAGCAGTCAGAACAAAATCAACTTTTTTAAATGTACTGTATTGAATACACAATCAAAACTGTCTCTTGATTACTTTCCCACAGAGGTACGCAATAATGTAGGGATTTTTTTCTCTTATCTTTATTATTCCAAATCCGCTATTAAATAAAAAAAAAACATTATTTTTATATTTAGCCAGGTTTCGTATGCAAGTTTCCCTTAGTTTGCATGTTGTAATAATTTGTAATTCGTGTTGTGAAGATTCACAGCACTTGTGTTGTCAACTTAATGTACTGCCGTTATCTCTATTTGCATGTGTTTTCTTAAGTTGCAGCGAGTTGAGCTCTCTCGGCCACCATTAGAAGGAAAATAATAATAACGCCAACGGTTTCAATAGGTGCCTTCACACCCTCGGAGCTTGGGCCCCTAAAAATTCACAATTCATAATTAATGCAGTGACAAAAAGCAATAGAGGACTTTTAGCCATGCAGAAGCAACAGTTTGTGGACTTTTATTCTAAGTGACTTAATGCAAAAAAAATGCAACTCATCATGTAACTTATATCTTGAGTGTGAGTAAACGTTCAGCAAACTTTTATTTTGGGGTTAATTTGTTCAAGGAGTTAATAGGTTGTCTTGTGTCCGCTCGATGGCGCTGTTGTCTCTAGGTTTAGCGCCGCTGCCCTGTGTCTCTTCTCCGTGGACGAAACCGTACGTCGTTCACTTCATGAACAGCGCGGACACAAAAGATAGAGAAAGACCTCGTTCACACGAGGAAGAGCTACATATGAAGGAGAGGACGAGCTGTGTCTCCAAACACGGACTCGGTGCTCCAGATATTATCGATTACTTAAACCTACTTGTAACGTCAGTTTGGGGTTTGTTCGTAATTCAGACGGTGGACTATCTATCATAACAACACCGGAGCGCAGCATAACAGATCCCGGAGAAGCACATTTTTGATGTGAGTATCAGCCTAAAATCGTGGCACAGTCGAACTGAGTTCTGCGTGTTTTACAATAAGTAGAAAAAAAAATACATGAAGAAATCCAAAAGGTACCAGAGGCTATAACTGATGAAGAACCTCGTGTTTGTTGAGAGCGAGGACGGTGAACGTTATTCAAATACTTTCAGACTGAGTTGAGTTGTATGTGCGACGGAAACCTTTGTTAAACAAACATTGACTGCGGTGGGTTAATGAGTGTGTGTTCAGTGTAACGTTACAAACTTTGTCCCCCAAAACAAAACAAAAACACTGAGCGAGAAAGAAACACGTGCCCTGTGTGTCTGTTTTTCAGGCTGCTTAAGTTGTTTGTTGTGTTGTAACGTGTGCCTGCAGGGTCTAGAGTGCTTTTTTGTGCCGTAAACTAACAATTATTCAGGTATTGTATACAGTAGATAAACCAAGAAGCACATTAAGTTTGTTTTGAAAGGCACATATAAGTCACACGTCCTTTATAACACTAGATGTTAGTTCTGAATATCAGTAGGTAGTTAAGGCTGCAGTGGTAGCTACCTGACCTGTTAGTGTTGAAATACTAGCTAGTTTGTTCAGTTGTTTTTTTGGAAAAAGCACCAGCAGCTTATTTTATTATTGAGTAAACCTCATTTGAAAATGATCAAATCTGTCTTGTTAATATTGTGCCTAAATCGGCTGTACTGTGCCTGTTGTGTAGGTGTCAGTCACTTTCTTATCTCATCCTGTCATTTCTCTCTCTCGAAACTTATCAGAGCTTGTAGTATCACTGGCTATTTCTGTGTGCAGGATTTTATTCATTATACACGTGTAAAATGATCTCTTTTAGTGCTATACTCTGGTGCCTCAGCAGCTCATACTCCTCATAACATCACTGCTGCCTGGTAATCACATCAGCTGTAGTCATGGCAACTGCACGTGGGACTGAAAGCTTTCACTGGGAGAGCAATTTCTTCTCCTTCACCGACTCATGCTTTTTCTCCACGGACTGCGTGTTACCTGCTTGCACGCAAATGCCACCACCGTTTTGTCCTCAGGGCATCACTGAATGTTCTTCCAGAGGCAGATTTTTCCGCTTCATCTTTACGTGAGGCTTATGTTTATGCCAGTGGCTGTTTTTCCCCCCATCAAGCTGTGGGGGTTTTTTATACTCATTAACAGTTTTTGCATTGCGACATAATTCTCAATGTAAGTTTTATTTTTTATGTTTTCTCTTTAGTTCTCATTATTGTGATGTAAATAAAAAGTAATTCTTTGTAGTTTTTCACTGTACTTAAATATATTAATACCTCATGGTATTATTTAATGCTATACTGTTTCAACATTATGAAACATTTAAGCTTTTTTACTCAGTAAAATTACTCTGTTACAGTTATGAGAATAAATAGTGACGGTAACAGGAGAAGTAACAGTTAACTTGAGGATATATGAATATTATTTATTATTATTTATATATATAATATAGAATTTAGCTTGTTTTCATTCATGTGTGGTCATTAAAACCAAATCACAAGCATGAACAAGTCTTTCAGTTATGTAAATATTCAAATCTCAGGCAGTACTTCAAGTAAATATTTCAGGTCGGAGAGGTTTGGATAACCAGGGGGAAAAAGGAAACCTTGAGTTATGAGAATGTTAAACTCAGTGGCAACTATAGCTTATCCCTTTAAGCTTCATACAATGGTGTGAAGAGATATTTACCAGTGAGATTACTTTTTCTTTTCACCACTAGTTCAAACCCTCCCCTTCTTCAGTTCTCATTTTCTCTGTCCCCCTTTCTTTTATCTACCTGTGTGTTTTGGGGAAAACCTGTTCTAAAGGGAAATATTTTGGCCTTTGGGACCCCATCTTGTTCTTGACACTGGATTTTAGCCTCCTCTCTTCCTTCTTCTTCAAAGGTCAGTTTCTCTCTGAGCAGTCAGTCAGACCTGCTTTGATTATCGCTCGTTTTCCCCTCAGGTATTTCCCCGGAAACGTTTCAGATGGAAAATATTCCTGATTGAATGTTAGACATGTCCGTTCTTAATGAAAAATCGTGCAAGTAATTCCTGCAGTATAATTGAATGATTTGTCAGCTGTAACAGTGACATGTTTTTTTGTACTTCAAAGATGTCCATTCATAATTGTCCTTTATCATCAGTGGTTCTCAAAACCATATCCTAAAAATTAAAAAAGTTTACACGATGTGAAATTACATCTTGAAGTAATAGGTGAGGGGCCACAGTTTACATCTCCTTTTTTTGTAACACATATGGATGTGAAATGAGTGTCAAATGATCTTACAGTAAACAAGAAGAGGAACCCTGTCCGTTAAATGAGCAGTTGTTTTATCATTATATTGTTTGACCCTGTACAGGGCTTGGCTGGTGTGTGTATTTGCACCTGTAGCATGACACAAATGTTGATGTACGTTTAAAGCATGGTATGGAAAGGCCTGGAGTATTGCTGGTTGTGATGTAAGGTTTGTTGTGTTTATCAGGCTTGCGTGACTTACTACACTAGCAGTGTCACCTTTCAAGCAGTCCTGACACGAACATTGACGCGGGGTTGTGTATTATTTATCAAGTAGATGAGGGTGTTTTTGCACGTGTTGTTGTTGGCTGACTTCAATCTTTACTAAATATTTCAGCATTTTAAAATGACTATGGTTTTAGCGTTTAGTTTCGAATCGAGTCCCTGTGAGTTTCTAGCAGGATAGAGTTTCAGATTTACACATGCTCAATATAATGTATTGGCAATGTTAGGGTTTAAAGTTAAATAGTAAAGCAAACCTGTGTGCTCATAATGGCCACCAGTAAAATGGGCTATTTTTAAGCACATTCTTACAATTCTGTTTTTTACCGGGAAACAATTTATGTAAACTGTCCCTAATTTGACTGTGGTGTAGATATTTTTGTACTAGTTTGATCCTACTTCTGGCTCTGTGTGTAAACCAATTACAGAGACTTTGTCCAGGAATAGACAATGGCAGAGATTTTAAGGGTTTTGCAGAAAAATAGTCTATGTAAACTTTATTTAAACTGTCATTTGCAAACAAAATTAAAGGAGATCATATTTGATTATATGTGTAGCAAACTGAGTTTTTGATGATTGGTGAGTTGCAAGGGGCATGTTATTTTTTAAACATTCTGCAATAGCAGATCCATTAAATGATGTATATAAAAAGAGAGAGATGTTAGTAAGTGCGTTGTGAGCAAATGGCAATGCTTTATGTCTTTATTGTATAAAAAAGAAGTTGTGGGAAATTAGTATGTTTTATGATTTTGAATTTACATGTTACTTTATGGCTAGGTGTGGGCGATAGAACCAAAATCTTACTTCGCGGTAGAAGCAATTTTCTACCTCGATTAACGATATATATCACAATATAGCAATTTGTATCTGAAAATGCACAAATAAAAATTCAAACAAAAAGAAACTGTTTCATATAATGTAATTTTATTTCAACTGTCTTGCCTGACAGCTAGTATACCAGTTTCCATTGCTTGCAAATCCCTTTCGTCTCATTCGTATCACTTTTCCTATACCCAAACCAATTCCACACCACAGACGATGCAGCTTTTTTCTTTACAATCTCCTCGTTGTTGGTTTTGTCACATGTAAGCGAACTCGCCGCTGCTGTAGCTAGACATGCTTTCGCGCCTGTGTGGCACTACCAGAGACTCGCTGAAGTTTGTCCAAGAAGTCGCTAGATTTGTCACTTGTCGCTGTTGTGAAAAAATTTCACCAAGGAGGTCTGAAAAGTCCCTAAACATAGTGACAAAGTCAATAACTTGGCAACACTGCTTCATCAAATGTCGAACTAATTATTTTTTATTCACGTTAATTGCATGGTTACGTTACGTGCAACATCATGTGATCTCAACCATGGTTAAGACGATAGACCAAAATCTCTTATCGGTTGACATATTTCTACCCGCTAATCGTGTCTGCCGGTATATCGCCCACCCCTATTTATGGCTCAAGTGATTGTTCAAAAACCTGGGAAAAACTGGCTGCAAAAGAACAAAGATGGCGTAATTTCAGAATGCACCAACCGCGACCAGACAGCACTCTCCAAATATTATAAACCCCTCCTGTCAAAACAGGAAACCCTATAGAGCTCATGTGCAATGCTGTCAAACTAGATCACAATGTCTTATGGTTTTCCTCACTCTTTAGTAGATTGTGACACATTCGTCAGACCTGTTTTCACACGGAGAATTGCTATCTGGCTTGATCTGCCATGTGCTTAATCAGATGTGAATGACTCCGTTGTAATCTTCAGTGTCTGCTGTCATATGATGGAAGACAAGACATGACTCGGTTAAAAACCTATTACTGACAGCTGAGTATGTCCGTATAAAGACTGGAGTATTCAGCACTACTTCTAGTTTCAAATGTTCGTCGAACTGGAAAAGTCTAATCTGGTTTATGGCATTAGGGTGTCAATATGCTATTAATTTAAAAAGGAATAGACTTTGGATTGAATTTTTTGGTGGGGATGTCAGTGTTAACTTAAAGGGTTAGAGTAGTTCACCCCAAAATTACAATTCTGTCATTAATTACTCACTCTCATGTCATTTTAAACCTGTAAAACAGCATAATTTAGCTACTCAACCATTCTTCTCCTCTTGAGTTATGTCTTCTGCCGTTTTAGAGAGCATTACAATGCATTTTAGATGTGATGCTGTCTATGGATTTGGGCTGGGTGATTTAATCATCGATTAATTCATGCGCATTTCGTCACTATGCAATTTCATGTTCAAAATCGTAAATGAATCACTTCTGATTCTGAAGACGATATCGCATAGTTCTTCAGTGATCTACAGCTCTGTGCATCAACCGCCGCTCATTTTAAAAACAGCTGATTGAGATTTAACGCTAATCAAAGAACCAGCTTGGTTAAGGTTAAGGTTTGGAACGACATGAGATTGAGGAATTAATGACAGAATTTTAATTGTTGGGAGAACTAACCCTTTAAGAATTTAATTAAATCTGTTTGTAATAGGGATGCGCGATTTTTGGATTGTTGTCAATGTCCGAAATGCCGATAATTATCTACTCATTTCTCTGTATTTTTTCACTTTGCAACTGAGCTCGCGGGCTCCCGTTTCTTCACATTTAGATCTGTTTTCCGCTCGCAGAAATGAATTACCGTGTGCACCAGCATCTGGGGTTTTTCGTTCAGGCACGGCACTGAAATCCACGTTTTGATTCTGTTCGGTACATACCGTTACTTCCGTATCGGTGCCATACTGGTACCAGGTTTTGGTACCCGACCCTAGTAGCCTCCGGGATAGTCGCAGGCGCCGACGATAGGCGAGGGGAGGGGGAACAAAAGCAAGGAGATGGGGGCGAGCACAGCACAGAGAAGGCAAACAAGCAAAGTGGCGAAAATTAACTATAAACATTATATCGATATATACAATATGTCAAAATTCATATATTCAAGTTAAAAAAATATCTTGATATATTTTAAATATCGAGATATCGCCCACCTCTAGTTCTTTTTATGAGCTGGTTCTGAGACATGAATCATGTCAGAAGTATGACTAACTGAAACTGATGGTACACACCAACTATTTTTCACAAATGACTTTTTAGGGAACTAAACTTTCCATAATTCTTCTTAAATGGATGTTCAGTTTAATGCTGCTGTCCAGATTTAAAAGGAAATCAAATCTGTGCTCACCACACTATCTAGGAAGCGATTAATGAGTTTTTATGATAATGATTGTCAGAGTAGTGTTTAGGAAATAAGGTTGACCTGCATGCTGTTCAGGTGAAACCAGTAGCCTTTTATTTAGAGAACAGTCTTGTTGCTGGTTCTGTGTATATTGCAAACTAGTTTACTGTTAAGTAACACGTTTGACTAGTGAAGGACACTTGCTAAGACAATCTTCACTACTTCAAAGGCTCATACTCTGTTAATATTGCTTGTTATCATATTTGTCATGTTACACCTTGTCCTAACTACACGCAACGCAACAAGATTCCAGCGACTAACAATTTGGTTGTCCACACTAGACGTGACGTGACAGAATCAATGAAATATCACAGCCAATCAGAAGCGTGCATGGGCCGGTTTTCTCTGAAAACTCATTGCTCTCGCAATGAAATGGGTACATTTATAATCTAATTCATAAATATTAAAGCTTTTTAACATTATTAAATGTACATACTGAGTGACTGATAACATCTCTGTTATGAAATACACTTGTTAACATGGAAAAGATGCATTTCATTGCAAAAAAAGGCTTAAAAAAACTTACATAATTAGTTAAAAACCTTTCTGTAAATCTGTTTTAAGCATGTTAAGCACTGTGACGCTAGTTTAAATCTCTACATTAAAAAATTTTAATAATAATAAATGTAAAAAAGATGAATAAAACAAACTCAGTGTTAGCCAATAGGTAAGAGTAATGTTCTGCGGAAACACTTTCACTTTGATCACAGTTACGTCTCATTTCTTTATCTTTTAAATAGTGTCACTGTATTCCTGAAAGTTCCTACTCTCATAAAATGCATAAACTTCATGTATGTTTTTTTCTTAATTTTACGTTAAACAGATATTTCAGCACAATGAATGTTTTTGTGCTGAGTATTATCTCTCTGTGGTGTTCGTCTGTTTGACACGTCTGTCGTGCTCACGCTTATTCAATAAAGATTTACTAACAGGGCGGACCTTTATGCAAAAATAGAAATCCTCACGCAAATTTGTTCCATTTACAGATAAGGATATGACCGTGAACTTTTTGTGGGACTGAGAATGCACACGCATCTGTCAAACCGCCTGACAAGGCAAGCTGTATTAGCTTAAAGCTTTCAAGAATTAATTTTGAATTTGAAGTATTCTGGATCAAGTACTTCTCCCGCAGCATTTCATTCTGTTTCCTCCACTATTTTTAGATTCATTTTAGATTGGATTATGCATTTTGCATAGAAATGCCTTATTCGGTGCTGTAATTTGACGCTACCTGCAATGCGGGCAGACCCAACTAATCGATATTTATATCTAATTTTTTTTTAGTTAGTGTTGTTAAGGCCAAAGTAGTCTATACTTTTACATTTCAAAAGACAGGCATGTAAACAGGGTGTTTCTGCTTCCATTTATAATAAAAATTTTCTGAAAAACCAGCTCATGTGAACATAGAAATATTTTAGTGATGTATTTTTATGAAGTTTAATTTGTGCAATTTGTAGGATAAAGCGCTATATAAATAAAGGTGGCTTGACTTGACCAAGTCACCCCAATAACCACAAGAATTATCAACCACAGAGCAATGCCTGGCATCATGTTGGCAAATTTTGCTTGGGTACACAGCTTGTGTTTTTCAGAAAACAAATGTAAAATATATAATCCCATTACATGTGAGCTTAATGAAAGTCATTGTTTTACTAAAATTTAACTGAAAACAGCTTTTTCTTTCTCTATTTTGGTGATTGTGTGGCTCATTGATAAATCCAGGACATGTCCAGGACTTTACTTTTGTTGCTTGATTAACAGTGCTTCAGTGTCTGCATTTAGAAACTGGACTGAATTGAGTTCTCTCGTTTTCCATCTCCAAACTTAGCCATATGCCTGCTCTTCTCTTAATCCCACATATTGAGATTTTTGAACGTTTTATGAGACGGGCAGCAAGTGTATGATAGCTTATGAATATAGTTCATGTACACATCTAACCTCCGATCCATGCAGCACATTCGTTCTGAAATAATCTCTTTCCAATCGTCCCTTCATAACATTTTCCTCTTGTTTTTTGTTTGATGGAAATTTCAATAGATTTTCGTCATAGTTTTTGTCATTTCAAATTAGTTTGAAAATCAGTGAAAATTTTTCGTCAACGAAATTAACACTGATCTCCACACAGCCAACTCTTTGGCTAACTCCATGTTGCTTATGTTCCAACTGTTCCAGCATGCGACACACGTGCTGCTAGTGAATGACGTCGCATCTGCTGCGATGCTGCGACCTATATTTACAGTAACTGGCTGCGATGGAGGAAGAAAAAACAGGATCGGCCAGTGGATCTGTTAATAGTTCCAATCGCCGATCCAGCTATTTTTTCAGTATCGAGGCCGATATCCGATCGTAATATCAGATCAGTGCACCCCTAATCCAAATGTCTGTTGTGAAACTTAACAATGTTTATAAACAAATTTCGGGAGTAACACATTTCTTGATTATATCATTATCCAATCAGATCAAGAGAAGCCTTCTTTAAAATCATACAAGAGCCTTACCTTGATGTCTTGTTCATAGCATCCCTCTGTCACCCCAAACTCTTGTGTTATCCTCTCTCTGCAGGGAGCTTGGCCTCGCAGATTGCTAGACTTGAGACAGGACGATTCAAATACTGGAGCGTTTGTTTTGTCTGCAATCAATTTAAAGTGCTCCCACACAGTGGTTTTTAACATTTTTGCGTGATTAAGAACCATTTCACAGGGATGCCAGGTGTTTGGGGGAGAGTGGGGAGGATATTCATGGCAAAAAATGGCAAATATATATATTTTTTAATTAATGAATGATCAGGATCATTGGTCTCTGTATGAATGTGTCATGGTCAAGAGTGCATGCCACGTCAACAAGTGTTTAGTAAATCTTGGTTTACCCAAGCACAAGACACATGACACAAGACAGGGATTTCCATCAAACAATCATTAGATCAGACATGAGTCAATATAATTTTTCCTGAAAACCCTTCACCTCCATTGAGTTTTCCATTTCCTGCTCCACACTCACTGATGAGAGAAACCCCAATCTATGTTTGCTCCATGCACCCAGTTTTAGATCCACTGCAAAGTTATTTAAATATTGTTTATTACATTGTTTGTATGTGTATATATATATATATATATATATATATAAATGGCTGTATTGTATGGTGGTCAGTCTCTTTTTTAGTAGTATGAATGTTAAATCCAACTTAAATTTCCTTCCCTGCTCAAGGATGAAGGCAGTCATGTGCTGATGTGTGTAATCTCTTGACTGTTTCTTAAGCTTATGCACAAAATTGAAAGAGGAAGAGGTGATTGAGAGGAAGTGATGACTCGCCTACTGAATTCTAACTCTTACATTTTCTGCTCAGATGAGATGACGGCAGGCTGCTTTTGTTTGAAGCAGTGTCCCTGTGGGCTACTCAGCGCTTATAGGACAGGAGCAGAACCCAACAGTGACCGATAGAACTTTGTCTTCAGCTCATCTGTGGTGCTCAGCAGCTCCTGGATGTCCATCAGGATGGTGCATTCAGCGTCACTCTGTGCCTGTCTGTCTCTTCTGACTGTCCTCAGCTGTAATTCTCATGTCCTCCCCCGACTCTCTTTTCCTATGGGTAAGGCTTATTTTAAAAATTTTTGTTTTTGTGTATGTGTGTGTCGTTAAATAACTTGAACCGTCGTTAAAAAGTAACTTGTGAGCTGTTGTGCTGCTACAGTTAAACATACGCAATCATAGCCTAAGTATGCTTTTCATCCTCATATCAACATTGTAGCTAATTACTTTTGAAGGTATATTTTAATAGTATAAATGTGACGCCTTTATTATTATTTAAAATTATTTGTTTCATTTGTTAATATTTTGAAGTTACTGCTTATGTATTTTTATTTTATTATTTACTGTTTAATTTTATTACTTTAAAAAAAAAATATATTTTTTTATTTAGGTTGTATTTTTATTTTGTGCATTTGTAATTTGTATTTATTTTATTATTTATGTTCTGTATTATTTTCTGTCTTATTATTTTTTTCAGTTTTAGTCATTTTAGTACTTCAGCTTAATGACAAATAGGACTAAAACGATTCCTTGAGTAACTCGATTCCAAAAAATTGCAAAATCCTCTGCCTTTAGTTTATGCCATGTTTTTCGCAATGATTTTTGCATTATTGTGACTGTCACCCACGAAGCGGAAGGAGACGGCGGTGTTTTGATTTGAGGGCGCAGGCGCGGACTAGTGCGGGCTGCGTAATGGAAGAGAGCAATAACAACAGCGATGAGCAAAGAGACTAAATAAACAGGAGAAAACAACAAAAATGTCCCACTCAGAGTCAGGAGGAGGACTGTCACCCGAGACCTGATTGGTCAGTCGAGACATTTGCAGGTTCGTTTTTTTCAAATAATAACCGCTCCAAAGTGATAACGCATAGCCGGTACTACTTGTTTGTTTCAAATCCGTCCGCGCCAACAAAGATTACCGTTTGGCACCATCTTGTGACAAACACTGGACAACCACAATTAACAATGGAAAATGG
>JAUMHI010000064.1:3505322-3521973 GCA_032359435.1 Enteromius unitaeniatus
GATTGGGTTTTCATGAGCTGTATGCCAAAATCATCAATATTAAAACAATAAAAGGCTTGAACTACTTCAGTTGTGTGGAATGAATCTAAAATATATGAATGTCTAATTTTTATCAGTACATTACAGAAAATAATGAACTTTATCACAATATGCAAATTTTTTGAAAAGGACCTGTATAAGAGACCTAAAATATTTGTTCAGCCATTCATTTTTAACATATGCACATCATTACTGTCTGCATGCGTGCTTGTTTTTGCATGTAGATCATGGCAGATATCACCCCAACATGCATTATGATGTGTATTTCTTCTGCCATATAAAATCAAATTATAACACAATCAATAATTCATATAGCCGCCTTCATATTTTGTTCTCGTTCTCATTGTTCTGCTGTCGCATAATTGCATTGTGGTTTATCCATTATTTTTATTATATAATATATTTATTATATAATTATATAATGTTGCGTATGTTAAAGAGATCACTGGCTTTGATGAGTGCTTGTAGTGAGACACTTCAGCTTTAGTCGTCTTATCTTAGTCTAGACCAAACCTGATTTAGCTGAGATGATCTGAGATGTGGTTTTAAGGGGAAGATCACTTTACAGAAACCAGTTATTGGCTGCTATTGCAGGCTTTGAGGCTGAGAAACAGTACAATCCACATTTAAATTTACAAACGTTAAACTTGAGGTGAACCAGCCACTTGTAATGGAAAAAAAAACACTGCAACAGTTTAAATCTAATAAAAGTAAAGCACAACGCATGACATGCGTTTGACGCACTCTGTGTTGCTTATATAAAATGAACAGGAAGTCATAGTCGTCTTTGCATGCTTCACAAATAGACTTTTTGGAAATTGCGGTGTCTTTGATCTGGGGAGGCAAACTTCTTCATCAAGGGGGTGAATTTAAGTTGTTTAAATCAAGCTTTTTGTGTGGTAATTTCTCAAGTGCGTTATAATCAAGATTTTCTGTCACATTTCACAAGTAGTCAACCGCTTTCTCATAACACCAACCTCAAACCCTTAAATTTGAACATCAGCTTGCATCTCAACCCTATTCAATACATCAGCTTGTGTAATTTGTGCTTGATAAACTAATCTCTTCATCAAAACCTGCAGACTTAAATTCTCAGCAAAACACTGCGTCATTAGCGTGAGAAATGCAAAATGATCAGTTGTTGCTGCGGAGGCTTGGCTGCCCTCTGGTGTCAGTGGTTTTATCACAGTTTCTCTTGTTATTGCTCTCTCAGTGTCTGTTTATAATACATGGGCTAATCTGATGGCTGCTTCTTAAGAAACCAGCAGTTTTGACAAATTTCATGTGACACTTATCACAGTTTCTATCAGCTGACACATTAATATGCTTGGGAAAATGTCTTAATGGAGTCTCTATATGTATGAGATGTAGCTGTTTTGCTTGCAGTACTGTAATAGTATTACTGATGTTATAGACTGCAGTCGTAGCTATATTAGAGTAATTTTGAGTTATTTAAAAATAAATTTGACCATTCAACTTATGCCCTTGTGATTATTCGTATCATGATGAAGCATTATCTGGGTTTTAAATCACCTCAGAATAAAATAATAATTGGATTTGGGAAATCAGGCCTTATGGACAGTTAAATAGAATAAATGTTTTTTAGTTTTAACTGTCATTCATGTAATATTAAAATAACACCACATCTTAAAGGGATAGTTCACCCAAAAATTAAAATTGTGACATTTGGTTTTTGTTTCATTGTTTTTTTTTTTTTTTTTTTTTGAATTTGAATTTGAATTTGAATGTATGCTTTTGTATTTAAAACAAATGCAAATAAATATATTGTGGGAAAAAAAAATTGTGACATTTACTCAAACTCATTAGGCCATCATCAGAACACAAATGAAGATATTTTTGATGAAATCCGATAGATTTCTAACCCTGCGTAGACAGCAATGCGACTACATTCAAGGTCCAGAAAGTTAATAACAACAACATGAGAATCCATGTGACATCTGTGGTTCAACCTTAAATTATGAGTTTTTGAAGGTGCTAAATATGATTCTGTCTGATTCTGTTGTTTTGGGAGATACAGCTCTTGCACTCATCGATTGGAATAAAAATATTGGTAATTAGTGGTTCTAAACAATTAGAGTGTAATTTGCCATTATTTTCTTTATTGTTCTTGAATTTTCTTTTCTGCTGTGTCACAGGTAATCCAGGTCGTTCCCTCAGTATCTTCACAAACCCTGATGTTTACAACACCACCACGCTGTTGCTTAGCAATGACGAGGCCACTTTATTCATTGGAGCACGTGATGCTGTTCTCTCAATCGATGTCAGTCAGACTGATGCGATGACAATAAAGGAGAAGGTCAGTGGGGTTTTGATTTAGTACTAGGTTATAACCTAGAAATCCACAACAAATCAGAGTAACAGAAACAAACATAATTAAACTAAATCATATACTGTATGTTAATGAATCATCCTTCAATGCTGTTTGGTCAGTGCAACCTTCAAGCTCATACTTCACAATTAAGTCTCATATTTCACAATATAGTAACCGCTTCCATAGCAAATAATTATTTATGCTGCGTAGCAACCTTATGTAATGTCAGATCCAGTTTTAATTTATATACATACATTGTTGCTGAAATTAATTAGGCTAAAAATTATTTTGTCAATAAATATTCGTTTTTTTTTCTCCCTAAAATATTTATTATTACTTCTTATGTATTAGTTACTTAAGTAATCAGTGTGCTCTGAAAAATAAAAAACATTTAACGTGTGTATGAGTTTGTGCGCAGACATGTGTTGTTGATTTTTGTTTTCTTGCAGCATTTTAATACGCTTTAAAATAAAGCCTTCATGTACGCATGTATATCAATCTGACTATATGACTCATTTTTCATAATCAAATTTCAGCTGGACTGGTCTCCGTCAGAAAAGGATCTTAATGACTGTGCTATGAAAGGCAAAATGAAGGTATAGGAAATCAACCACTTTCAGTGCTAAACGGTCTGACGTTTTTAACTCTTTTATTAAATTTCAGTCTTCACAAGCTGGTGTTTAACTTAACCCTCTATTCCACCCTCAGATGGACTGTCATAACTTTGTGAGGGTTTTACAAGTGTTGAACTCCACTCATATGTATGCCTGTGGAACGTTTTCCTTCAGCCCGCGCTGCATCTACATCGTAAGATATCATTACAGTCATTTTTGCTCTTGGTTTACTCCTGTTAAGTTGCCTTTCTTAGTGTGCAACAAATGATAAACAGAAAATTATGCATTTCCATTTACAGTATCACAGAAGCTGCATGGAGTTGGGATCATATGCAGAATTTTCATGTTTCCATTAGAGCTTTCATATTCAAATTAGTTTCCATTGTGTTCAAAAATTATAACTATCTTTTACATGTTAGTGGTCTGTTAGTGTAGTTGTTTTGTGTGCATTGTTTTGATGTATTCATTTAATCTTTAATTCACAATGGTGCTTCACAATCAGTTTCAAAGTTCTGTGTGGCTCCCACTAGAGAGCAAATAGCAACAATCTATTTGAGATAGTGGAAGGCTTCTTTACAGTCTAAGGGCCCGAGTTCATGTAGTGTCCCCTTGTATAACTCTTTAAAGTAAGATTTTCTCAGTGCTTTTATGGTACTGTGTGCTTTAAAGATGAAAACTTGCATGACTGTCCTAACCATACATCATTGAGCTTTCTGCAATTTTGTCACGCATGCACTGTTACTGCCTCTTTCTCACTCTGTGCTTTTATGTGTGTGAGATGATGAAGATCTGTGTGTGTGTGTGTGTGTGTGTGTGTGTGCGCGCATCTTGTGTGAGATATGTGTGCAAATTAGAAATCCTTCTGAATGAAACCATCACATTCCTTAATGTGTCTTCAGATCGAATCTGAACAATCCAGACTGAAAATGTGGTCGGAACTTCTAGTCAAACCAAGTTGTGATCCGTGTATTAATGTTCATATGGTTTATGTGCTTGCCCCTACAGGATTCAAAGACATTTTCCATGGCTACAGGCCCCAGTGGTAAGCCAGAAGAAGGTAGAGGCCGCTGTCCTTATGACCCATACCAGAAGAACACCGCCATAACTGTGGGTAAGAATCCTTCCTCTACCGTAAACAACATCAAACTGGCATAAGTTTCAGAAATCACAAATACACTGATAACTTGGCTCAGGTTTGAAGATATAAGAACTGAGTGTTTCATACATAAAAGTGGAAACTATTACCATATTTCCTGATCAAGTTAAGGACCAAATACTGAGCCTTGTGGAACTCCACTTGACGTGTTTGATCTGACATTTCATCTTGGATTCAACTTGTATTACACAAACAAAATGTATAAAAGGGAATGCTTGTATTGTAATCACAACAAATTACGCTTAAAAAAATAAAATAAATTGTTAAAATATGAAATATAGACACCAACAGAAAAATGTCAATGTCAGGAAGTGGCAACACAAGCAGTTTAGCAGATGCTGCTCTCACGGGTTAGTTATGCGTGTGGTGTGAAAAAAGGCCTTGCCGCAAAGAAGAGCAGAGGGAACTAGAGAGAGAGACGGGCAGATTTTCCCCAGTGAACAGACAGCATTAATCCTCTTGCTCTTAAATCCTAGTGATCTACTTAACTTTGGGTGGCCGACATGTGACTGAGAATGTTCACTTCACATTTACTAGACAGGCCTACAGTCATGCATGACCCCCAATTGATTTGATTTTCAAAATGATTATTTGGGATGATATTGCCCACAACCCCTAGCTTTATGAAATTTAAAACTTTTTTTTATTTTTTATTTGTGATATAGATTTCTGACTTTGAGGCAAAAATGTGAGGCTGCAAGTGTCACATAAGTATTTAAATGAAAACAGAAATGAGAAATTTTGCCATTGTACTTTGCCATAGACTTGTATCATAAAAGAAGTTCATGCAAGTTTCACAACCACAGATGGTTTATACATTTTGCTAGATCCTAATGACTAATTGATGAATAATGAATAAATGATGTTTGTATTTAGCAAAATATAATGTTTCTTTGTGTGTTTCAGATGGAGAACTGTACACAGGAACAGTGGCAGACTACAGGGGAACTCGGCCCGTCATTTCACGCCACTTGAGTGAAGGCAGCCGGGTTGATCTGAAACTGGATGATACATTTGGCTTGTTAGAAGGTATGTTTTTTTGGGGGGTTAAAAATTCACAGATTGTGTTTTTGCTTTACTGTTTACTCACAATGTATACCATGTTCTATTCACCACACTATTCCAGATCCTACATTCATCAGCTCCACGTACATTCCCCATGAGGAGAAGGTTTATTTCTTCTTCAGTGAGATTGGAAAAGAATATGACTTTATTGAAAAGTTTACAGTGTCTCGCGTTGCCCAAGTTTGCACCGTAAGTATTGTTTTAAATGCACTTCTCTTGTTGTCGCTAGCATGTTTGCAGAGCCAACATATTCAAATTAAAGATTAGTTTTATTTGAGATGGTTTTATTAAAATGTCATTCTAAAGAAGGTGTTAATCTATTTTTAGAGTGATGTGGGCGGTCAGCGTACTCTGCAAAAACGCTGGACCACCTTTGCCAAGGCTCAGCTACTATGTCAAGCTGAACAAGAGCTGCCATACAACATCCTGCAGGACATTGTCAGCCTTACGCCACCAGAGGGCGCATCTGAGGATGAAACTCTATTCTATGGGATTTTCACTTCTCAGTGGTGAGGGAAAATGCTTCAAATGATTACTCTGAAAGTTGTTGTTTTTTTTTTTTAAATATGGTAAGGATTTATTTTATAATTAGTTGTTTTGCTTTAAACAAACGTTGTGATGTTGTTGTTTTTTAGGCAAGTTAACTTGGGTCGCTCAGCCGTGTGTGCTTTCAGCCTCAAAGACATTAAAAAGGTGTTTACAGGACATTACAAGGTTCTGAATCGGGACACTTTAAAATGGAGCACACGGGTACAGGAGCAAATAGCCAACCCTGGAGAGGTCAGTGTCGTGAAATCATCCTGAGAGGACCCTTATTATATTGTATTATATGTATACTGTTTTAAAAAAAAGAAATGAATACATTTAATCAGCAATGATGCATTAAATTGTGACACTAAAGACGTTTTATAATGTATTTCAAATATATAACCAAATCAACATATTAAATTGATTTCTGAATGATCGTGAGACTGAAGTAAAGATTCTGAAAAATCAGTCTTTGCATTATAGGAATACATTACATTTTAAATTATATAAAATGTAATATTCTATTTCTTCTATGCAGGTTCTATTTTCCTATGCACTTTAATCTAACTATTCAAATTTCTGCTGTTTATCTCTGCAGTGTGGCCTCCATAATGCATCGGACAATGCTCTGCGCTTTGTTAAGGACAACTTCCTGACTGATAAAAGTGTTCGGCCAGTCAATCAGGGCCTGACCCTGGTGTCACCTGATAAGAGCTACAGCAACCTCGCAGTTCAGAGAGTCCGTGGAGCAAGAGGCAGAGATTACACTGTGCTTTACCTGCTCACGGGTAAATACTGGCACTTCACAGTCAGCATCACTATTAACGGTTATACTAATAGTGCAAATGTTTTTCTTTGTAGATAGTTGCATTATTAAACAATAGCATCATGAAGAATCACGCTGCTTGGGATTTCAGGATAAAGCTAAATGAAAGCTGAAGGGACTTCTAATCGTTTTTATTCCACACAATTTTGTTAACTACTACTTGCTGATTTTGTTTTGCAATAATTGAAATAAAGCATAAATATTTGATTAAAAACCTACATTTGGGAATTATTGCATTAGAAGCTAACTTGCTTCATAATGTAATGAATACAATTGCTATATAATAATAAATACAAACTACATTTTAGATTAAAATGAAAATATATTGCTGCTTATGAATAGTTAGTATGGTAGTTGTTAAATTTAGGTACTGGGTAGGATTTCAGGTAGATGAAATTGTTCCTAAAGACCATAAGATCTAATGATAAAAGTAAAACGTGCTAATCGGTTTTAATCGAATTAAAGAGAACTAACGAGAGTCCTGAAATGAAGTGCATTGGTTGGTATGTCAAATTAGACGGCACATTTTCCAAAAGATTTTTATATATAGTTTTGAATGTTTTTTTTAGAATTGTCCTTTCATGGATGTTTTACCTTTTAAATCACCCTGTAGAGTCGGGCTACCTGCACAAAGCTGTGCTCCTGAAGAACGGAGCTCACATCATTGAGGAGATCCAAGTGTTTGATCAACCTCAGCCAGTCAAAAACCTTCTGCTGTCAGTCTCAAAGGTACCATTACGTCAGAGGACAACCATACTGTATGTGTGTGTCTGTATTTAATCCATGTCATACTCGTACGCAATCACAGTCACTACATACACAGTATCTTTCTCTGAGACATTAAACCAGGTTTCTTGATTATGAGTCCTTCGGTGCTAATGTTAACTTTGGGTTTAAATGTCAAGTGACTGGTGAGACATAGATGGTGTGTTAGACCACTCTCATCAAACTGCTCAGCCAATTACAGCCCAGCTCCTCATGACAGACAGATGGAGACTTAATTTTCTGTGTTTTTATTGAGTTTTAATTTCTATGAACTGTTTAAATGGATTCATCTGCAGGCCTGGGTTTACTGACCTCAGAAATTGAATTAGATCTGCAAGAGGTTTTCTACTGTTGCCTTTATTTGCTTACACCTTTGTTTAGAGGCTAAAGGAATTACTCCAGAATAGCCTTATGCTAAGAGTCTTAAACTGGCCATCAACAGCTTTCTGAGAGCTAGATTCTGTATACCTTTGCACAAGACATTGTGTATAAATGTTTGTCTCTGTCCCAGGGTGCAGTGCTGATAGGCTCTTCAGAAGGAGTCGTTTCAGTGCCCGTGTCCAACTGTTCGTTCTACTTGAGCTGTGCCGAGTGTGTGTTAGCCAGAGACCCCTTCTGCGGCTGGGACTCTGTGATGAAGCTCTGCACAAACATAAACACTCGCGACCATCTGTAAGTATTAGCACAGCCAAACATATTCATACCTAAACAAGACTACCTGTCAAATATAGGGTTAGTTTAGCATGCTTTTCAGGTTGCATTCACATTCTTTAGATTACATCAGAAAACTGTGTGCATTTAAAACTGGTCCTAATGTCTTTTTTCACTACTCTTCACAGTGCCCAGGATGTAGATGATGGAAATGTGTCAGCGCAGTGTACATATATGACCCCCAGGTCACGCTTCAGTCAGTCTCAAACTCCCTCAAGTGAGTACAGTTCATGTTTAGAACTATATAATGTTATGGGATCAATGTATAAACTATTTTCTACACTTATTCACTATTAGCTATGACGTTTCCCTTAATAAATTTCTAATTTCATTAATATGTGCTTAATTTATACTAATAAATGGCTAATATTCTAGTAATATGCATGCTAATAAGAGACCCTAAAATACAGTGTTACCAGGATTTCTAATCCTAATCTAAACCATGTATTATAATAGTTTGAATAATTAATGAATTGCATTTTTAAATCTTATATTTGGTAGAAGTCCTTGAGGGTGTTTAGTACTGTTTATGGCACTTTCTCCTTTTTTTTGCTTTTGACCTTTTCCACTTCCCATCCTGCACTCCGTAATTAACAACAATAACATCATACAGCAATGGCAAAATGTTGACACAATCCAAATAAATATTTCCTTCATTTTGGCAAAAATGTAAAACACAAAAACACAACTGCAACATCACACATTTTATATAGAACCCTGTTGCTGCATAATTTTTCCATTTATTAAAACTAATTATTTAAGGAACTTCCATAGCGGAAATAATAAAACATTAAAATTGAACATATACTCCCAACAAGTTAATATAATAGTAGCAATAATAACATTAACAAATATTAAATCTTTATTGTTCATAAAAATGTTTTATCTATCCATCCATGATAACCCCGGGTTTCTATGGTTCTATGGTTTGTTTAGCAAACAGGTCTAAAACCATTATTTTTCAGGAAATATTTTTTTTTTTTTTTTTATTATGGTGAAAGTTATTATACCTTATATTGCTGAAACGTTATCTTTGCATCCATCCCTCAAACACATGCGCACACACAATTCACGGCGACCACAATCCGCTCGGAGATGCAAGAGAGCACGACCATCTCGCGGCACGCGCGGTCGGATATACCTGAAAGAAAGAAACATTTCCATACCATAAAAAAATCATTGGTCTGTTTTAAATAACAGGCGATCTATCGCTGGGATGTGTTATGTTGAGCGCTCGTGCTCAGTGCACGTCTTCACACAGACGATCGAGCGCTTCGTTCTGGTAAAAACACAAAACAAATTGCAAACATGTCCTTGCTCTTGATATACAATAACTTGTATATGCCGCTTTGGTTTTACTAAAAAAAAAAAACTATGCGGGGGAGGATTAGAAGCCGCAGACTCAGAAATTTGTGACAAAAATTCTACCACTAGACCACTGACGTGCATAATTCAAATTCAAATTCAAATAGTTTTGTCATAAAACTAGCTCCATAGTGCTCCAGGGTCACAAATGAGGTGAACATGTATTTTCAGAAAGATAAGCATCTGACTTTTATTTTGGAAAAGTGGCCAATGCATTCCAAGCCTTGTTTATTATTTGTTGATGTAAAGTACACAGTACTGGTTTAACTGCATGTCTGTGTTTCTGTCGTGGTGTGGTGTGGTGTGGTGTGGTGCGTATGCTGACCCTTGACCCCTGACTTCCTCAGCTGTGTGTCCTCCAGGTGAAGTGGTGTCCGTGTCTTTAAACGAAGTAGTGTACCTGCAGTGCCCGAAAGCATCACACCTCGCCAAACGCCACTGGGAGCGTCTCAACAGCCAGCTCTCGCCCAAAATCTACATTCAGTCAGATGACGGCAGCACACTGAGCTTCGTGGCGACCCCGTCCACCCTGGGACACTACCTGTGCAAGGCCGTGGAGAACAACTACAGCCAAACGCTGGTGGTCTACCACGTCAAACAGAAGAGCAGCCCGACCATCCTCCCATTCAGTCCGAACCGCCCACACAGCACCCCATCTGCCGATGCGGGCATCAAACCCCCCGTCTCCACAACCAGATTAAACACACCTCCACAAACAGAGCAGAGGCCTAAACCAGACCAAGTGCATCCTACAGACACGTTCAAAGATTCCCCGCCAGCCATCACGATCAAAAGCAAGAACTTCACTCGCTTGCTTGGCAGGGAGAGGGAAAACTCCCGAATGACCGAGTCTGGGGAAAACCTCCAGCGGGCGGACAAGCCCAGCTACTTACAAGAGCTCGTAGTGGTGTCTGTTATGTTAGCTCTGTGCATCAGCATCTTGCTGACCATCGCTTTTTACAGATTCAAGCCTCTGTGTCATAGCAGGACGGTCCCGCAGACTCCTTGCTCTCGTGGGACGCCTCAGGAGAGAGAGTCTCTCAGAGGACATTCGCCTTGTCTGGAAAAGCGCAACGGACAAGCTCCTAACGGACAGTCTCACAACGGTCAGGTACATAAGGCCAAGTCTCCGATCACTCTGAGCAACAGCATGCTGAACAGCTCAAACGGACACCTGCCCAACACACCTATCTGATGCACTCGGTTTGTTTTCGGGGTTCACTGTAGACCTCTTTTCTGAGCCAAATCGGGCTTCTGCTGTATCAAGCCCTGTCGCTGAACCACTCTGCAGTCCAGGAGGGAAATAAACTGGTCAAAAATGGCACATTGTGGACCTTTTTAACGAAGCATTTTTGAGCTTTAAGACTCAAAGATCTTCAACTCATCTTCATCTTCAACTTCAGTAGTGTACGTCTATCAGTTTGTTCATATTTATGCTGTAATTTATGTGACAACTGTTTGTTTCAGTCTAAAGTGTATCAGATGTTATGCCTCTCTAAAATCACACGTAAGTGAAATATATACGTAGATGGTCCGATTTTCTTATTTAATTGACATTAAAAGCTGTTCAGTCAGCTCAGTTTAAAATACACTTCTTAAATAATTTTATCTTAAAAAAGGAAAAATTAATCAAGTTTCCTACGAGAGGCAGCTTCACTAACTCTACTGATCATCTGCATCTTCAAATCTCATATTTTCATAAAATGTCCAGTTTCCTGGACTCTGTCTGCATTGTTCAGAGTTGCTATATCGCACATCTTTATTAGTCTTTGCCTTTGTTCTTTATTCTTACCTATTTTCAGTTTTTAAGGCGAGGTATGTCTGTAAATTTTTTTATCTCTTCATGGTCTTAAAAGGGATAGTTCACCCAAAAATGTAATTTTTATCATGTATTCGATTAGATTGTTGGCAACCAAATCTTCAGTTCCCAGTGACTTTTGTTATATTTTGTAAAAAATAATAATATAATAATAATTAAGGACAATGGGGTAATATAAACTGTTTAACTGTTTTTCGAAATATTATATTTTGCGTTTCACTCTAGAAACTCGCGCAGGTTTAGAATGACATGAGAGTTAGTAAAATTACATTTTTGGGTGAATAATCTCTTGAATTTTGCACCAATGCAAAAAGCTTATGATGCTTTTCAAGTGGTTTAATTTAAAGTATTTTGTAATGCATGAAATGTTGCTGATCAGTAATGTGCAGGTACGGGTAGATATTTCTCTATCATTCATATTTCAGTGTAACAATATCTCTATAAATGTGTTTCTAGGACCTTATTTATTTTGGGCCTGTTATAGAACTATGTAGCCTGGTTACCTCATTCAATATTGACCACTTCACTCTGTCCTAACAGCAAAACACTGGAACTGAGAAAATGGATTTTTTCAGTTGAATTCAGTTACATTTTTATATTCAAAGCACTGGGAGATATTTGAGCCAATCTGTTACAGGAAAAATCATAGTTAAAGATTTTGTTCTTAAATATGATGAAAAAATAGGTAGTTGTGTTCTGCATTTGCACAGCAATATAATGGGCCCGATTGTAGCTGCATCCACTATAATGGAAGAGACCTGCACCTATTTTTGATTCTTTTCCCAGCCTGTGGTTTGTCACTGAACGGTACAGATTTAAAGTCTTCATTCTGGGGAAATCACTTGTAAATTGTGATATTGCCAAATGTGTGTTTTATAATTAAATGGCGGACAACATGCTCTGTCTAGTCGTTCAAATTAATTCATCTATTCATCTTTAGTTGGATAACAGAGTCCAATCGAAGCCCAGTATGTGAAGCCTGTCACAGGACTAGATGCATTTTCCTGCACTCCACTGTTTTTGAAAGATTCTGTTTATTTTTTTATTGTTTTGAAAATAAAATGCTGATTTAAAGTGTTGGAATGTTTTTGGGTTTTGTTTGTAGTTTTTAGTAACAATTTCTTCCCAGTAGATGGCAGCAAAAGACGAATATTCAGCATCAATGAACCTTCAGAAATCATTCGAGTATTCTTAATAAGTTTCATTGATGTTCGATTGTTAATGATGTTATTAGTAATTATCAATGCATAACAGTTTCTGCTTCATCCTTTTGTGGTAAGGTTCTTTGAATCGAAAATCACTGAAAAGCATTTTACTGGAATAGAAACATTTTATCATTTATTATAATTGAATCCTTTTGTCCACTCTAAGCTTATGGGTCGTAAGTGAAAGATTTAAAGTCTCCCCAAAGAAATGTAGAATGTTGCATATTTCACGAAAATGCTATTCAGTGAACAAATCACCCTATTACATTGATTTCTGAAAGATCATGTGACGCTGAAGACTAATGATGATTTTAATTCGGCTTTGATCAATGAAATAAATTACATTTTAAAGTATGTCCAAATAGAAATCAGCTATTTAAATTGTAAAAAATATTTCACAATATTAATGTCTTCATAACTCGTTGTTTCCCCTGTATATCCCGCGCTAGATTGCTGATGTAGGGGAGCGGTAGAGAGTAAGTGGCATCGCTCCGCATCACTTTGAGTCAGCCTCCGCCACTGCGGTACTGCGCGCGAGCTGCGAGTCACACACCTCACTATATTAACTAGTTGTTTCCCTTCAGCCGCAGCGCGGATGGAATAACTGAGTGCAGCGCTTACATCTTTAAAAACAAAAGCAGAATCAACGCGTTTTTCTAGAGCTGCAGAGGTAAGTCGCATCACACGTGTGTTTGAATCAATCTCGGTTTGGGACAGGCGCGGCCAGACCTATATTATGCTGAAGGTTACACGCCTTTAGGATTTGGGAAGAGGTAGACATCACATCACTGGTGAGTCGCTGAGACATAAAGTTGCATTCCGTCATAGTGCGGGACACTGCGGATATCAGGAGACCGCTGAAGCTGCACGTTTTGCCCTATTATGTCTATTTTTGGCTGCTCCTCTTGCCTTCAAGGCCAAGAACCCATTTCATCCGTTGAACGTGTGACAGATATGATAATAAACATGCATGCAACGACTGAACGACATGTGTAAAGATGAGCTCTTAAATATATTTCAAATCTTGTAATCTTCAGATAGATATGAAGTGGTCTAGTGCTGATTAAAAATGTAGCCTAATGCTGTAAAGACAGGCCTGTACTGCAGGCAATATTTTGGGGTTCCTCAGACTGACACATTGAGGAATCCCTTTAGAGATCTTTATAGATACTCTTAGTTGCTTTAAATGTCATATCTCATGCTAAATTAAATTCATCAAGTGCCTAAAAACCTTTTTTTATGATGGGGTTAACAAAGCGACCGGTTTATGTGGGAACATGTGGGCTTATCTTATTCCACAGAGAGGTTGTCTTAGTTGAGAAGGTGTCTAGACACTCCGAAGATGCTAATGAGGGCTCGGAGGAATGTACAATGTTTAGGATGGGTTTTAGAATACTTTAAAATACTGGTTGAACCTTGTTTAGTGAATAAAAAAAATCTTGTCATGTGATGCATCTCTTCAAAATTTTAAAGGCATAGACCATTCATGCATCGCCACAGATTGGTCTATGTGTGGAAAACACTGATTGACACCATGAGCATAACTGTTTTTAACATTAACGTGATTTAATGCTCTGTCATCCATATTTTTGTCCTTTTCCTTCTCTCCTGCACTGTCCTTGTCTTTCTCTTTTTGCGCTCACTCGCTCCAACTCGTTACATTTTGATGCTTGGTCAAGACCCTTTTGCATCACTTTTTGAAGCTCAAGGTACCCCTTTTTAGTCACTTTTTAACATGAAGGGTCCTCCGTTGTTTTAAATAGGAAACCCCTACCGTCAATATTCTGACGCAATAAAAAAAAAATTATTTTATTAAATTATATATTGGGTAAAAACAATGGCATTATTGCATTTATGTAGGGATTGATTTTTCAATGTAAACAGTCAAAAAAGTTTTATTTAAATTAAATTATTTACACATTTATGAGCACGTATCCCAACCCCTGCCCCTAAACCTACTAAAAACTAAGGAGGACCTTTCATGTCGAACCTTGAGCTAAAAAGGGTCTTGACCAAGCGTCGAAATGTGACGAGTTGGAGTGAGACTGTGTTGCTTTTTCCCTATGTTTCTTCTTCACAACTAGCTATTCTTACACTTCCTATATCCAACTGATTCTCTGATTTTAGCATAGCCAGGCCTCAAACTGTCTGACATCAGCATGGGCATTGATAGTCAGGGCCCCCCGCAGCCTGCAGGAAACCTGACGCCAAGGCAGGTCAAGACATTTCAGAATGTGGAGCCGAAAGCACTGGGGGTGAGTCTCACGCTCACTGCTACAAACCTCATACCAAAAGCATAAAAAAGTGCACAGGGATATCTTCTAGTAATTTCTCATATTGTTGCACGTCATACAATATTATAGCATGAATGGCTTTGTAATAACTTCATCATGTAAATGTTTAAGGCTATTGGTAGTGTAAAAAAAAGAAATCCTCAAAACTGAATCTTTGACATCAAAGTATAATGGTTTTCTGATATGAAAACCATTGAAATTACTTGGCGGCATTACGTTCACTGAGCTTGTTGTTTTGTTGTTTCAGTCCATTCAGATCATCATTGCAGTTTTGTGCTTGTGTCTGAGCATCACCATCCTTCAGCTCTATGAAGAGGTTCACTTCTCTCCTGATGTCATTGTTGTGGTAGTGATAGTTGTTCAGGTAAGCTGAATGTGCTGTGGATCCTGTTTTTAATCTATTAGGAATCAAGTTGTTACTAAAGACGTTGCAAACATTAAGAATTTTCTTGTTATCAGTTGCTTGTGTCTGGATCCATTTTAATTCATGCTGGACGGTTCCCGTCTCTGTTCTGGGTGAGTACGAGTTCAAGGTTTGAGTTAATGAAAATATACTAACCTACTCACCTACCCATCCTGAACCCTCACTACTAGTCAAGATATTGGACACACTTGAACGAATTTATGTTTCTCATTGATTCTAATGCTCATGAATTTGATTGAGATTGGTTTCATAGAAAAATACAGACAATTCCTTTTATTGCTTTTTTTTGTTTTTGGTTTTGTTTCTTTTGAAAAATATGAAATATTATGTAAAATATCATGTTCGTTTATGCTTTCTATCTTTTTATACTTCCATTTGCTTCCATTCTCATAGATTATGACTGTGGAAAATAATCATCATAAAAAAGCATGTGTCCAAACTGTTGACTGGCGTTGAATTAGCGTTTTGGTTTTTTTCGCAGTTCTGCATTGCCTTTCATTTTTTTAGTATTTTATCAGATTACGGTAAACAAGTTATATGACCTGCACAGTAACTTCTGTCCCACCGTGTGAAGGTGAAAGCCACACTGGTTGCTCACCTGGTCAGTGCAGCGTTTTCCACTGCTGTTCTCGGGCTGTTGTCCCGTCACTTGCCTTACCGTCAGGACACGTACCACTGCGAGCACTGCAGGAGACTGGAGATCTATGCTGTGGTGAGCTCACACATCTGCTGCATGAGCGCCTTGCATTATGGGAAGATGGGTTTGCACTTATAAACGTAGTCATGTAGATATATATACATACTGATGATGAATGCCAGTGGGTGCTGTGGGAAGGACCAAACACTATAAGTGGGTGATGATGTGATGAACTGGCCACATCGACTTTCTTGTTACAGTTTTTTCCATAAACAGTTTCCTTGATGCCTTTTCAAAGGACTGTACCGAAGTGCAAAACATAGCATCTTCTAAAGTTTCACTTATAATGTGTGTCTTGTCAAAAAGTCAGGTTCATATACTTCACATGCTTGAAGAATTTTTGTGAATCTTTAGTAAAGACCCACAAATCTGCTTTTTTAAAATGAAGTCAAATCAGTTTGGTTTGCTTAAACCTTACATTTTTAGCCTGTGTAGAAGCTTAAAGGAATACTTCACCCAAAAAATTATCCCATAATTTACTCACCCCCAAGCCATCCTAGGTGTATATGATTTATTTCTTATTTGTTTGTTACAAAAACCCATCAATCTGCTTCAGAAGATGTGTTAACCTGGCGTAGGTTAGTTTTACAATGGATGTATATGATTTATGGAGCTTCAAAATAATGGCCACTATTTACTAGCATTACCAAGCTTGGAAGAGCCAGGATTCAGTGTTAAGAAACTTCTGTGTTCGTCTAACAGAAGAAACATCTAGGTTACGAATGTAACCCACGTTCCCTGAAGGAGGGAACGGAGACGTTACATATGGGATCTCGCATGAGAGACCAATCGTCTTCGAATCTTTTGGAAA
>JAUMHI010000064.1:3522073-3548656 GCA_032359435.1 Enteromius unitaeniatus
GACTGTGGAACAAAAATATTAGCCACAACCACTGGTGAAGGAAGTCCAGTGGATCACAGTCGGACTGACTCCGCTCTGAGTCCGACTGTGGGGCAGGAGGAAGAGGGTTCGCCTTGGCATTGGGGAACCATTGAGATGCACAGCAGCAAGCCAACACCAGCCGGTCTTCCCGCTACCTGCTTGTCTGGTTTGAGACACAGGAAGACACAGCCTCTTCGCGGAGTTCGTAGAACCTGGCGAAGGTGTTCGGTGTTGCCCAGCCCGCAGCTCTACAAATATCTGCTAATGAGGCACTGTGTACCAACACTGAGGTGGAGGCTACACTCCTTGTGGAGTGGGCTCTCAGACCTAGGGGACACGGCTCTCCCTGATATAAATATGACATGGAGATGGCTTCCACCACCCAATGGGCCAGCCTTTGTGAGGAGACAGCATTCCCTTTCTGCTGACCTCTTTGAGCAGACAAAGAGCTGCTGAGAGTGTCTAAAGCTCCGAGTTGCGGTCAACGTAGAGGCGCAGGCCGGGTCTGCCTCCTCCTGGGGCAGAGCTAGCAGGTTCACTACCTGGCTTCGAAAAGGTGTGGTAGGAACCTTGGGCATGTAGCCGGGCCGAGGTTAGGTTAGGCCGAACTTTAGGCACTCTTCATCGACAGAGAAGGCTTGGAGGTCCCCGACCCTCTTGATAGAGGCCAAAGCAAATGTCTTTAATGACAGGTATTCCGACCCGAGGCTGCTTGCCCGTTGCATACAGCACCCCAGCCCGTGGAGGAGGCATCTGTGTGCACGACCACATGCCTGGGCACTTGTCCTAGGGACACTCCAGCCCATAGGAATGCAAGGTCTGACCACGGGTTGAATAGGCGGCGACACTCCGGGGAAACGCCAATCCTGAGAGTACCGTGGTGCCATGCCCATCTCGGGGCTCGGTCGTGTAACCAATGCTGAAGCGGACTCATATGGAAGAGCCCCAGTGGCGTAACTGCGGCTGTGGCTGCCATATGCCCCAGGAGCCTCTGAAATGATTTGAGAAAGACTGCTGTCTTGTGCCTGAATGACCTCAGACATGTCAGCATGGCCTGTGCGCGCTCCCCCGTGAGGCGGGCAGTCATTTTGACCGAGTCCAGCTCCATACCGAGATAAGAGATCCTCTGCGTTGGACAGAGTTTGCTCTTCTCCCGGTTGACCTGAAGGCCCAAATGGCTGAGGTGCCGTAGCACTATGTCCCTGTGCTGACACAGCAATTCTCACGAGTTATCAGACAGTCGTCGAGGTAGTTGAGGATGCAGATGCCCATCTGCCGTAGGGCAGACAGAGTCCTTCGGGTCGATGGCTGCGAACCAATCCTGTTGCCGGATGCGCCTTGAACGGCAGCCTGAGAAGGGACCGGTTTAGGGCTCTGAGATCCAGGATTGGTCTCAGCTCACTGCTCTTTTTGGGCACGATGAATTAAGGACTGTAAAACCTAGACCTCATCTCGGCTGGAGGGACAGGCTCGATTTGCGTCCTTCGCCAGTAGGACGGCAACCTCCACACGAAGTACAGCGGCATCCGTGTGATGCAGCGGAAGACATCTCAGCATCCTCGGGTGTCTCCAGAGGTACGCTGGGTACTGAATTCTGACTTGATGTGGGATTATGTATATGCAACTTGTATTTTTTTTAATTGCTTTAAATTGGAAAGCAATTTAAGCAGTCTGCTTGGTATGCATAATTGTAATTGGTTTATCATAATTTTTAGTTGTTGAGATAAAGACAGATATGAGTTGATGGCATAATAAAAAATGATAGTTTCACATCTCTCCTATTAATTTGTTTCTGCTTTATAATGTACATTTTGTCTTATAATATATTTATAACAGAGTAGATATAACCATAAGGATACAGACACTTTGCACTTGGTACAGACTTTTTTCCCAATAAAGGAGAAAATGAATGAAATCAGTGCCCTCTCAAGGTATTTGGACAGTAAAGTCAAACATTTTTAAGCAATTTATTTTAGATCTAAAATGGAATTCCAGAATTGGATTTTGAAAGATAACGTCAACATTTTTTAAATGGGATATTAGGATGAACATTTCTGTTCTCTTGGTTTGAAGTTATTTCTTGGGTCGTGTTTATTTTTATTTTTATAAAAAAAAAAATCGTACTGTACATCTTTGACAGATGTTTGTAATTGCTTTTTTATGTTTTGATCCCAGTTATCGCAAGCAATTTTTTGGGGCTATATTTACAACTCTCTTTTGGCATTAAAAACATTAAAGAGTGAATTGAAAATAATCATGCAAGGTGATTTACTAATGTGGGCTAATCACTTTTCACCTTTTTTCCATATTCTATGTTCTTTCCTCAACTTAGACGAGTTGACAAATATCTCTCCCGTGTACTAAACCGTGTACTAAATCGCTCTGGCGTGCAGCTACACTATGTTTATCTTAACTTTATTAATTTCTTAGGATCCAAACAGGACTGCATTTAGAAACAACCAAACACTTTCACGTGTTCCCTATTCAAAGACTGCACGAGTTCACGCTTCCTCATTTTAGTTTAGTGGTTCGTGTCCGGCTCGATCTCCGCATGTCCCCTGGAGGAAGACGTGGAGTTTAGAAGGAGATGGGAAGGTGGAGGGGTGCATGAAAGCGAGATGAGAAGGAAAGGGAAACTGGTTTATTTATAGTAGAAAGGAGGATTATGATTGGCGGACGCAAACGAGGTGATTGATTAGGTGATGCGGTGCCAGCCGTGATTAATTCGTCCAGCGCTCCTCCTGAAACTATGTTATCAGTTAACTATTATCAAAACATTCGCTACATGACTAGTTAAATGAGCAAGTATGGTGACACAAAATAAAACATGGCGATTTTCTAAGCGGGGAAAATAGATAACTATAATGTATGGTGAAAGAGCACTTTGCAGAACTTCGACCTTGGCGCAGTAATATAATCACTGCTGAAAACTCCCCCTCTCCCTCTCACTTCCATCAATACAACCAATGGGTGATGATATTACTGCACCGAGGTCCAAGTGCTCAGCCCATCTTGAGTAAAACAACATGGTGGAATTTTTATTTAACCTCCCTCTTCCATCAGCAGGATTGCGCTCTTGTGCTAGTTTGCCGTTAGTAAAAAACATCTTTAATATTAGCTGTCCAATTATGTCTATGTCCTGTGGGGTTTGTCCCAGTCTCAGAAGTCCAAAAACCTTTTCAGGGCACTACCTTTTGTCAAGGAAGTCAAAAAACTGTAACAGTTTTTCTAAATTGGCAAATTGAGTGTTCTCACAGCTATATTTGAATATGAATTATAGCTTTACAGCTGCATTTGCAAAATTCAACATCATTTTGTCTTTGTGTCTGCTTTTCCAAAGCAACAATATTGTTACAGGAAGTGCAATTATACTGTCGAGAGAAATTGTAAAGTAAGTAATTCTTACCATTATGTTTGCCTTTGTTTACATCGAATGTGCTTAATTATATGCTATATAAATATACACAATTTAAGCATAAAACAGCATGTTAATTCAGGTAAACTTGTCAGTAGCTTTGTGTGTGTTTGAAGGAGAGTGAATGCATGTGGTAGCAGGATGCAGGTCATTTTGAAAATTGTGTTTTTGTCAGTTTTGCACTTTGGGCCAGTTGTTTGAAAATGCTACAAAATGAAAGATTCCTTTGTTTATTTGCAGATGTCTTTGAAAACTCAGATGGTTCTTTTTTTCTAATATTTCAATAATATCTGCTTTAGCTTATTGATGTGCACATCAGCTTTGATGGCTGTGTTTATTATTATGCCTTATTACACGGCTCTCTGGAATGCTTGATTCTGATTGGTCAGTCGAGACATTTGCAGGTTCGTTCTTTTCAAATAATAACCGCTCCAAAGTGATAACGCATAGCCGGTACTACTTGTTTGTTTCAAATCCCTCCGCGCCAACAAAGATTACCGTTGGGCGCCATCTTGTGACAAACACTGGACAACCACAATTAACAATGGATAATGTAAAATACATCCGTTGTTATATATTCATATATATATATGAATATATTCATATGTGGATGTTATAAACTGTCTTACAAACGTTTGAATGTTAGTCACGTGGTACTATATCGTTTCGCGGAAGGATGAAAATGTTCATTTAAAACAAATATGCCAATAAAATGTTTCAAATTCATATTCATGTCCAGTTTTTTTCCTTATGTGGCAAGTAGCCGTGTAATAAGCCGAATAATGCAGAGGCAGCCGGTAGTTATCGCGAAATAAGCCCCTTCAGCGTGATACAAGACCCTCCACTTTCTTGATCACACTGTCGGGGCTTATTTCTGCGATAACTCCCCGCTGCCTCCACATTATCCCTTACTTAGATTGTTGTTTTTCTGTCTCTTTTGGTTGCTCTCAGCTCTTGATCGATGGCTTCTTGGCCACACTGGTTCTGTTTCTGGTGGTGGAGTTGGCGATCTGCATTGTAACCATCTTGTTTGGACTCAGTGCTCTGGCTAAAGGTGGTTTGCAGGTCTGTTGAACACAATGAAATAATAGAACTGTGTGTTGATTTTGGCAATTGCATGGCAAAGTCAGAACTGAATTTTTCCAAGAGGCAATATCCAGTGAGAACCATTACCAATACAGTTTCATCACAAAATTGGTATATTCTCAAAATTTGTATAAATGTATGTACATCAAAAGTATACCAATTATAAATTTAAAAAACAGAAATTTAGTTTGGCAATGCTGTTGATATTGATATTGTAACATGGAATATTAATAAAGAGAATTTGTTGCCTTTCTTACAAGATTTCACATTTGTCATCTTACTATGAAAAATATTATAGATTCTAAAATTGGGAATAAATTATATAGAAAGTGAGCAAAATAAATACATTTTCCATCACCAAAGTCCCTCTCAAGTAAGGTCTGTTCACTTGGCAGCCATATTTGCAATGCCTTCGGGCAGCATTAAAAAATCTGTTCGACTTTATTTTAAGGTGTCCTTGTTACAGTGTAATTATACACCTCAGTAATTATACTGAGTAATATTATTTATCTACTTGTACTAAGCATTTTTATATTCGGCTGTGGTGTGTTATTACAATAATTGTTTTATTTATATTTAACAATTTTCTTCATTATGGAGGCATTTTTACCACAAGGCCCTATTAATTTCTAACCCTGCGTGGTATTTAAATGTGACAAATTTCACATTTAGAAGATATAAGCATTCAGAGCTTGCAGTTTATCATTTCTTTTACACTTGTCGGTCGTTATCTTCAGCTTCTCATCAAATCATCTGACCAATCAAATGCTCTCTAGAATCTTAAGTGCCCGTCCCCTTCACTATACAAAGATATGGAGCAGTGGCTGAGACTGGCCACATCTTCACAGTGTAGTATTTTCAGTACAGTGAATGGCACGTAGTGCAAAATATAGGCGATAGGGAACTATTCTGACAGTCTAAATATTTCTTTTTGATTGGGGCAAATGAGCTCTGGTTTCATGTTGTTTCAAGTGGATATAGACAAAACGCTGTTGGCTTTTTAAAAAAAGGGTGGGGCTGATCAATATGTCCTGCCCTGTCTTTCTGTATAAGCTGAAATTACGTCACCACATACAATAAAACTGTTTTTCAAGGGACCTTTACATATTAATCTGTGTAATAGATTTGGTTAATGTCTTTCTTTAGATTCTTCTTCTAAAATAACTCTTATAGTAAGAGTGGTTATCAGAAACATATTTTATTTGTATTTTACGATCTCCTCTTCTAAATTTTCAACTAATATAATAAGGTGATCCCTATGCTTTTTCCCCAGCTTCCTGGTTTTAGACAGCGTTCTGCCCCATCTCAGCCCGAGGCCGTCACCCCAAGCCAACCTCAGGTACACCAGGAGCACTTTAAGATTTCAGTTGGGATTTATTCTCGCCTGGCTTTTAGAGAACAGCTAATGTGAAGTTAAAGCTAGTTAGTAGCATTGCTTTCTCATATTTAACTCTCTACTATATCCCTGTCAACCAATCAAACGTCTGTTTTTTTGCACTCGTTCAAACCCTACAGGTGGAAGTGTTGGTGTCAGAGGTGGAGCCAATGCCTGAGCGTGAACCTGAACCCAAATCTGAACCAATAGAAGAAATCCCCAGCCCTCCCACTGAACCTCAAGTGGCACCCATTGACTCTTTAACAGACGTTTGATGATTTGTGATATTTATTGTAGAGATGAGTGAGGTTTTAGCAGCAAGGGTTTTTGTATTTTAGCGATGTATAAAATCAACATGATAGGGCTTTGTGGCCATTATCATAATAACTAAACAGATGGTTCAACCAAAAATAGAAATTAATTTGCTCCCTCATGTTGTTCCAAACCCATGACTTTCAGTTACACATTATTCAAGGGGTCCTTGTTACAGTGTAATTATACATTTAAGCTCTGAGTAATATGTATGGTTAGGGTTTGGATTAGGGATTGATTTAGGGTTACTTGCATGTAATTATGCATAATCGATTGTTATTATAATAGTAAGTACATTTAATGTGTAACAAGGACACATTAAAATAAAATTTCTTTGGTACAATGAAAGTGGATGGGGACCAGGGTTGGTCACCATAAATATTTAAAGAAACATTTTTAGAAGTAGTGGGTTTCAAAAGACATGAGAGTGAATTTTAATTTCGTTTAAAGTTTCTTTAACATTATATTACCTGCAGAGTTTCTTCTTGTCTGACAGCTCAAGACTTGCAGTGTTTGCAAATATTCTTCAAATATTCAGGTTATAAATTTAACCCTACATTTTTAAACTTCTCCAATTATTTTAGCCTGATTCGTACATATTTGTGCGAGGTGGCGAAATCGTGCTACTTATGACCTCACCCGTACGATTTTGTATGATTTTTCTCAACTCCAGTGGGTTAGGTGTAGGTCATTCGTACAAATTCTTATGAATTGGCAACTCGTAAAAATAAATATGATTTAGCAAAAACCGTATAAGTTCGTACGGTCGTACGCATCTGTACGAATTAGCCTCCTTGTAAAATATGTCAGAATTGCCGTGAGACTTGGTTGCCTGAACCACTAATTTCATCTTGCTTGTTGTATTGTTAACTTTAATCCGTAAAAAAGTAAGATCATTTTATTTTTGATAAAATCACTTGATTGAATGGTGATTGGTCTTCTTTCTTGCATCCGTTTGAATAATGAATTGTGATTGGTGCATGCTTGCATTTTTCCTTGCATATATTTAATCATTCACACCGTGTATGTATTAATCATTTTTACACTGTGCAGTGCTTGCAAAGACAAAACAGCTCTAATGTAGCATTTTATTTGCACTGAATCAAACCTATGGTTAGATTTTAGGCGCTGTTTGAATGAAATTTTACACAGGCTAGAAATGTAACTGTATTTGTTTTTCCCACAAACATGTAAAACTTTCAGGGAATTGAACATTGTGATTTCGAAAAGTCATAGAAATTAGTGAATATAGATATTTTTTTTTCTAATAATGTACAGGTCTAGAATGTTTTATTTGCTAGAAATATTCTAACTGTAATCTCTATGAAATGGCTTTTTTATGTAGTGACAACTGCTAAAAATAATTACAATTCATACCGTTTTTGCAGGGTCTGAAAAATGGCAAAATAACATTAACGAATACAGAATGATCATAGCTCAAAGAAAGAAATCTTGAGCATATTGCAGTGAAAAGCTATACAAGCATGCATAGTTTCATCCGTTTCTTGCAAGACAGCTTGGAATCATTATCAGCTGTCAACCAACTCTAGTGCAGGTAATATCGTGTTATTTGAAAAATGGCATCAAACCCACCGCTTTTCTGCAATAATAAATACTTTCATCTACTAACAAACAAATGCTCTGTATGATATGTGTCACATAATGTTAATTTGGCCTCTTGAGTGTTAGTAATGTGTGTAATCTGATATAAATCTATATTAAACCTCAATGCTCAAGAGAATGAAAAATGATAAGAGTAACATGCATACAAGCTGGGCTTGATCTCTAAAGAAAAAAATGGTGTTCTCCACTGTTAATGTCAAACAGTGACATGAGTTTCCTGTAGATATAATGTATATTCCTGGTTAACATCATTGGTGCTAGTACACAAGTACATCTAGAAAATCCATTTCAGTGCAGGATGAGGTTTTTGTGTGAGAAACCATGTTTTCATCTTTCATATAATCATTGTATATACTTGATGAGTGAGAGAGAGAGAGAAGATAACCAGGCTTAAATGAGGAGAGTTAGAATAGAGCTTTTGTTTGCTTGCCATTGTTGTTTCACAAAGCTTAGGTCAATAATAGTTTCTCACTAGACTCACAGAATGTCATTTTTAGTATCTCTTAAGTATCTGAATATGTTACATTACAGTCATAATCCAAGGAACGTTTTTTATTTTTACAGATCTAACAAACCAAAGCATTTTGTTTGTCTTCGTCTGCTCATTTACTTTTGTGCCTCTTTTACAAAACATCTGTATATGTTCTGCTCTGTTCACATGCCACCTCTTTTAATTGTTTAATTGTGATTTTCCGCTAGATGGGGATCAAAGAAATTGGTGTGACATTGAAGAACATTCTCATAGTGTCTGAAGTGCAGTGTATTTTAGGTGCTGAATGGACTTATTAAACCACTTTTATGCACCAACAATGTGAGATTACTTATTTTACATATTCAACTTTTTAAATGCCAGTAAATTAGTGTTTTTCATGCTGCTCACATGTTTTGTTAATTTTACACTTTTGTCTTAAAGGATAAGGTATTATTGTTTGTTTAAATTCTTGAGATGTTTTTTGCTAGGGTCCATTTTACTCAAAAGTCTTTGGTAAAAAAAAAACATGTACACATGCACAAAAAATTAATATAGAGAGATAAATGTGCTGCCAGAATTTATGAACTAAGATATACTTTAATGTCACATAAATATATGACATGTATTTAAAAATATTACATATTATTATATAATATTAGTATAACTATTTTTGTACCATTAATGTTTTATCATATAGCAAAGTAAAAATTAAGTAACTATAATTAAGTACTTAGAAGAATGTAAAAAAAAATGATAAAAACATCCTGGAAACCCAAGCTTTTAATTTGCTGTTATTACAAAGTGCAAGAATCAGTGGAAAGCTTTTTTTTTCAGCTTTCAGATGATGTGTAAATCTCACACGTTTAATGAAATTAAGGACACTTCTTTTTTTTTTACAAGAGTGAATCGGAAATGTACTTCCTGTTCTCATAAGTGTTTTATAAATACACTGTATAAATATCACTGTCTCATTAATCCACAAATAATGACTTTTTCTGAACACCTTGTGACGCAAAACTGTTACTAAAGATAGAATAGGTGCAGCACCTCTGACATTCAACCAGAAAATCAAACACAAACAATAGTTGACCAGTTATACAGTAAAATACATTGCATATGAAACAACTGCAGAGTGTATCAAGGGTCTTGTGGTTGTTTTCTCAGAGCACATTAATTAGCAGGTTTACACGATACATGTGGCACTATTTGCTGGTGAACATAGGCAGAGTGTATGTAAGGCTTGGGTAGGCTTAGCCTTCCCCTGGCCAAGGGGACTTGGGAGAAAAATTTCACTAAATTGGACAAAAATGCCCCCGCTCAAACAAATTAAATATATAACCTCTGTTGCCAACAAAGTGAAAATGAATAGACAGTGTTGATTATGACATTAAGATTGCTCACGTTGCACGGCATATTTCAGTATTGTGCATAGGGATGTTCATTTTAACCGTTTATAGGCTACTCGACTGTAGGCTACTTCACTGGCTTTCCAGTATTGCAGGGGCACCTGCATGATTTCTTCCGAGGATATACACCTTTTTTTGTTTTTGGGGCCAGCGGGAGCTCACAGAAGCGCTGCAGGTGCGTGATGTGACATAAGGCCAAGAGAATCCTGTTGTTTGCTAGTTTTCGTAAAACCAATCCGTGGAAAACATATTAGTAAATTTAGCTTATCCTTTCTAATTTAAAATAATCTTGATGTTTAAGGGTTAATAATTGGTGAAGCATCAATTGTTGGATACATTTTATTATCATTAGAACTATTATTTATTTGTATAGATTTTTTTTTTAATTTATTTTGTGTGTTTGCGATAGATCAATAATAATTAATAATAATATCACATTCTATATATAATTAATTTGCTGCTTGAATAACCATGGAAAGGAAACGTTATAGAAAAATCTATTTATAATTATTATTTTTATTATTTTTGAAAATTAAATTGTAATTACGTTAAATACAAATTATGTTCCATTATAACCTTAACACTTTAAACTACTTAAATAGTCTGTGTTTCATTATTATTATTAAATAATCTCAAATGTAAACATGGTAAAAGTGCCCCATCCAGTCAGGATAATTGAGTGACGCACACACTTCAGGAATGCCTGTCTTGACCTATTATAACAGCTCATTTAAAATGTAAACATAAACAGGTGGGGCTTGTCTCAAGTCTATTTCAGCTTCACTCTTACTCGCGTCGTAAAGTTCTGGAATAACTTTGCTGCTGAAATGTTAACCTATGCAGCCTGAGCCAGAAACAGAATTGATTCGTTCGTCTCTCGAGGCTTCGGGTTTTTTGAGTCGTTCGTTCATCACGTGACAGCCCCATAAGCTTAACCTATGCAGCCTGAGCCGTGCACGACTGAACGAATCACTCCCACGAAATGATTTGCTTTTCTGGAGTCACATTAAAGATTAGTTGAACGAATTGTTCAAGAACGATGCGTCACTAGTCTTGAGAAGTTCTGACCATCGCTTGATTATTTATGCGCTTAATACACAGAAAATGCCCATTTTAATTAAAATAAAACTTTAATGCCTCAAATAGGCTACCGAAATATCACGGTTCACGTGGGTTTACCGAACCGAACAGGGTGAACCGGAAACCATTGCATCCCTAATGAATTCTGTAACTTTCTTAAGATATCTGCACATTTCAGCTTTTATGTAAACTACTTTCTTAAGCACAACCACAATAAAACTATAAGATGGAGGAAGATGCCATCCTTAACAACATGCATTTACTTTGGTAACACTTTAGTTTAGCAACCTATTAACTAGTTGTTTATTAGTAAAGAATCCTTAGATCCTCACATTAGCATTTTCATGCTGGTTAATTTATTTATAACCATTTGTTCACATAATCATTTTACAATCAGTAGTTATTATTTTATCATTTTAATATATTATTTTATATATTTTATCATTTAATAATTTATCCTTTTATCATGTGCCTATATATTGTTATACGAATATTCTTTATGAATAAGAGCTAGAGAAGAGCAAATGTTTATGGAAACCCAAGGTTTATGAGAAGTTGTGAATTAGTCCTGCTGAATATGTGTTCATCAGATGAACTGAGATCGTTTACCATCATCTCTTCGTCTTCTGCTTCTTAACTGATAGAAGTCTGTTAAACAACCTCTTTGGGTACTTTTGGACACCAGACAAGACCTGTCTGTTATCAGGGTTTGGGTACAGACAGCTCTGCTGACCAGCTGTTCTGTTATTTTCTGAGAGGATCTGGCATCCAGGGCTGGATGTTGATTATTATCTGGCGAGGAGACTCAATCCAACATTAACATACAAGTTACTAGCATATAATACAAATATTAATGCCTTATTCTGCCATCCAACCATATACTTAAATCAATCACTTCTAACTAAAGTGGCCTTAACTACAGTATGCATTTGAAACTTGAAAACTACAATGCACATATTGTGTACATATGTTTTCACCTTGTATTTATGCATGTAATTACATCTGTAATTAATTCATGGAATTACATTTAGAATGTTGACTCATCTCTTACGGCTTAAACCTACCTGAATGTCACTAACCATACCCTTTTCCCAGCTCAGTATAGCAGCAAAAGTTTTGCAATACAGTGCAAACACTAAGTGCACTGTACATATTTATGAAGTAAATACAGTGGTTAAGGCTAATATAAAGTGTTAACTAACTATTATAAGCAGCCAATTAGTAGTTTATTGAGGTAAAAGTCATAGGTAATAGTTATTAAATATTAAAATTATTAAAATGTGAATTTTACTTTTAAATTGCAGGACAACTGAAATTAATTTCTAAACAGAAATTAATTAAATGACTCTCTCTCAGTGTGTGTGTGTGTGTGTGTGTGTGGATGGGTTTAGTTCCATAAAGGTTAAAGCACTTAATTATACATTTTCTGTGACCCAATCTAAAGTTATAAAATATTCCCTCCTGCCAATTACCAATTCCTTCACTAAGACCTAATTATACAATAATAAGGTTTAGGTTTTGTTCTGACTAACTAAATACCATAAATGTCGATATTCAGATGACAAATTTACAAAATTGAGAAGTGGATAGCCATTCATAAAACATAAAGAAACATACAAATAAATAAAACATTGCATACAGTTTATTTATTTTTTAATGTACCTGATTAGATATTGTTTTACTGAATTATTGTGCAGAATACAGCAGCTCTGCCCACAGAAAGTGTGTAAATAAGTGTAAATGACCATACAAATAGCAAATTACAAATCAAAAGACATTTATGAATTGATAGACTTGTAATCGGAGACACCAAACCCCCACATACAGTATCAAAAATAAAATCTTTTCATTTAAGAGACCTACTATTCTTCTGTAGCCTAAGATATACTGTAAAAGAGCCGGGGCAAGATGTCACACAGGGAAGCATTGTCACAAAACATTGTTTTGATATTCAGTATGGACAGTTTGATCTTTGTTGCTGTTTTCTACATATTCTGTTTTCTCCGAATGTCCACTGAATATCATAAAGCACGCTTTAAATGAAATATCTTTGAAATATTGCAAATGTTCAAAGGCTTTCTTAAGAGTATTAAGTGTGACAACTAGCCCCGGTCTCGCCAATGTTACACTGAAATAGAGTATAGATGAAAAAAGTTCACAGACCCAAATGCCCATATCTGTGCTTCATAAATAGTACAGAAATAAATAATTATCAATCAAGATGGGTATAATACTTAGATTACACATGGTAATGATGACATGTATTGTTATGACTTGCTGAAGAAACCAGCATCTTCTATGAGAGAAACCGCTTTACCATCCTGACCTTCATAACATCAGTAACTCCATGCCTCTGAAACAAACCATATTATTTCCATTAACAGACATTATACCAGCAGATACAGCTTTAGAGGGCTGATCAAGAAAAGCATTTTTTGCAGTGTACACTTTTCAGTGTTTAATGTTAAACAGAGAAACCCCATGAAGGGTGAGTTTCAATAGATTAAACCACTCTTTTAATGCACTAGAGTATATCAGTCTGACTCATTCAGTTTTATTCATTGATTTACTGGTCACCAATTTGGAGAGTATATTGACGGGTGAATTTATTGTTCCATTAACTGGTGCAAAATGTTAGGAATCATAATTGTTTCTTTTTTAATTAAAACGAAATAATCTCAAACAGTTAAAAACACACTCTTCCACTCGCCACTGCATTAAAATAACTAGTTAAACAGAGTTGTAAGCACTCTCTAATGACCAGCATGAAGCCGTTCCCAGGCGACAGCTATAAATCATTTATATTTGATAGCGCGGTAACATATTAATCGCGTGTAAAGGAACTGAACGCATTGTGTTTAATCCTAATTCAATGGTAGCTTTATGAAATGTATTTACTAGCATGAAATCCCATCTTTGTGGTGCCATACTGAGCAAGCATTGTGGTCATGATGGTAAACAGTTCGTTGAATGAAGGGCTTCACCTCATAACTAACCCGTTTTATGTATTTAATCTGCATTGTGTTGTTGGCGTGTCTTTGTTCATGTTGAATAGAGCTGCTCCACCAGCAACTATGCTTTTACTTGCCTCCATCATAGACAAACCTGTTAGTCCAAACCTATCCCTTGGTTTCTGAGGCCAGCTTGGGAAAATATTAATTACATTACAATTCTTGTTTTGGTGATAAATGCAGGAATTAGGTATATAGATGCCTATATAATGATCATATAAGTAAGAATGCCTATGATGGTTGTCTGTAGAAGTGTTTATTAATATAAGGATTTATTTCTACCTCTCTTATAGCAGTGTTGTCTTCATCTCTGAGGATTCATCATGTACATACCGGATGGGTTGCCATGTTGTGTTTCTGGTTCTCCCTGTCAAAGATATGATTTATTAGACATCATTCTGTCAGCTCTAATCACACAATCATTAGACAAACATCTTATGTCATAATATGAATAATTGATAAATAAGATTTAAACATTGAAGTTATTGTATAGCCCAATATATTTAAAATATATTTAGAATGATATATAATATATTTCATAAACATAAAGTATCTTTCCGTTTATACGCTGACGACACTCAGATCTATTTTCCTTTAAAGCATAACGATAAAAGTGGGTTACAACCACTGTTGGCCTGTTTAGAAGAACTAAAGCTGTGGCTCTCAAGCAATTTTCTACATTTAAACGAAAATAAAACGAAAATAATCCTATTCGGGGACAAAGAAAATTGTTGATTGTTGTTCTTTGGCCTCATACGAAACTCAGTGTGCCAGAAATCTGGGCGTTCAGTTTGATCATAACCTGAAGTTTGATAAACAGATCAGTGCTGTAATAAAATCATGCTTTTTTCATCTTCGTTGACTCTCTAAAGTGAAACCTTTCCTATCACAGAGTAACTTTCAAACAGTGACCCATGCTTTTGTTACAACTCGTTTAGATTATTGCAACTCCCTTTATTATGGTGTTTCTCAGTCTTCTTTCTCGTCTACAGCTAGTGGAGAACGCAGCTGCTAGATTGCTTTCTGGCACCCATAGGTATAAGTCAGTAACTCCTATTTTATTTTCACTACATTGGTTACCTATTAAATATAGAATTGATTTAAAAATGTTATTATTTGATTACAAAGCCCTTAATAATCTTACCCCTCAGTTCCTTACAGATCTTCTAGAACTTTGAGATCTAGTGATCTTGTTCTACTTATTGTGCCTAGATCTAGACTTAAAAAACGGCGAGCTTTTGCAACTGCTGGTCTGAAACTCTGGAACAGTCTACCGCTCTATGTTAGACTAGCCCCTTCTATCTCTGCTTTCAAGTCTGCTCTAAAGACATATCTCTTCTCTCTTGCTTTTAATACTCTTTGAACTCTGCTCCATTGTTGTTTTTATTTTGATATTGTTAATGTGCTAATTTCATGTTTATGAGGTTTTCATTGCTATGTTCAGCACTTTGGTCAGCTTTGGTTGTTTTAAATGTGCTTTATAAATAAATATTGTATTGTTATGTATTGTAAAATGCATTTATTTCATACTAAGTATAATTCAAATCTATTAAAATATTTACTGGTATATTAACTCAAGACTTACTGTTTTAAAAACTATAATTAAACTATTTGAAGTACCACATGTGCACAGTGCACACTTCTACATATTAAGTCTAAAATGTATTTTAATGTCACTTTTGATGAGGATTTAGTGATCTTTGCATATCTTAAACAGTGTAAAAAAAAAGTAAAAAATATAATACATAAATATGTAATGCTGCAATAATATCAGTTTTTAAATGTGTACATGAGGAGTTCACATTGCACTGATGATTAACAAAAATTTCTGGAATTTACTACAAAAGAGAGGAAAAAATCGAGATAATTATTCATGTGGTCAGGAATGAGAAGGATTTGGCATCACTCCGTCTTCCATTGTGTAAAAAACACTCGAACAGCAGCCTTAAAGGAGTAGTTCAACCTAAAAAGGAGAATTTTGCTTATAATATACTTGCCCTCAGGCCATCTGAGATGAAGGTTAGAAATGAGGTTACATCACTTGCTCAATGAATACTCAGCAGTGAAGTGAAAAGCTGTGTTTTTAAGAAATAAATCAATTATTATGTTTTTAACTTCTGGCCAAAATCCAGAAAGATTCTTGAAAAAGTCCATGCTCTCAAAATCCACCAACATGTTTGTTTTGAACTCTTTTCACTTCTAAACAGTGCTGGATCGTTGCATATTTTTATCATTTAGATAAGACAACTTTTTCACTTGAGAAAGCAGTATCATGGGTAGAGGACTCATATTTCAGAAACATTTTGAAGATAAAAACATCTTGATGGTTTTGTTTCTTATAAGCACAGTTTTTCACTTCAAAATACATTAATTGATGGACTGTAGAGGTATGGGTTACTTGAGATGTTTTTATCAGCTGTTTAGACTCTCATTCTGACGGCACCCACTCACTGCAGAGGATACATTGGTGAGCAATGATGTAATGCTACATTTCTCCAAATAGATTCCCACAAAGAAACAAACTCATCTACATCTTAAATGGCCTTAGGGTGACTACATTTTCAGCTAATTTTCATTTTTGGTGATCTATTCCTTTAAGTTGTTTTCTGTAACATAATGGAAGGGTAATATAACGAAAATTGGATTGTTTTAAATGTCCATTACATTAAAAACACATAAAAAGCATTGCTAAATTTAAAATGCTAATAACTATCGAAATGCTTCGTCAATTAATTGATGTATAATAATCTAAATCACAAAGTCTTGTGCTGATGTGAAATAGGTAGGTCTTTAGCTGAACTTATATCACAGTCATACGAAATGAAGTTGTTCTTACCAAGCTCCGGTAGTTGGGGCTCTTCTCAGGTGTGTGTGACATATATGTGGGATTGGCAAGATGTTCTTTAAAAGACGTTCTCTCATACGGAGCTACGGTTTGTATTTCTTCCTTTTTATCTTTTCTCCTACAGCACCAAAAGCATATCTGGAGAGATGGAGCATTGTAGTGTTGACCATTTGTCCTGTTACTTTGTGAATTATAAAATGTAAACGTGAAGTATTTACCAGCAGTAAGATGAGGAAGAGAAGCAGGATGATGATGCATGCTAGCACTATCAACGCAATGGCCCAACCAGGAAGACCCCCAAAACTAGTTTCTGCAAAAGGCATTGCTGTAACCATTGGATTTGTTGACTTTAGAAAAAGCCAGGCAGGTGTGACTGTTTCTGCATGGAAAACAATATATATATACATTTATTTGTGTTACAAAATTTGGTTTTCAACACCATGAAGCAGACTTAGAAGATATAAACCTAAGTCTGTTAGACTAATGAAGCTCGTGTTTGTTAAATGTTGGCGTGGTCAATTTAATTTACATTTACATCAATGAATTCAATGGGAGCCATTTCTAATAGTCTTCATAGTCTGATGATGAATCCTTACCAGCTGTGTACTGTCTGTTGACTGCAAGACTGAGGTTCCCTTGAGTGTTATTATCTATGGCCCTCAGGAACAAATGCTTGATCACAACGTGGTTGATAAAAATGGTCTGGAACTGGATGGTACAGTTTGCGATCAGAGACCCATTACTGTAATCAAACGAGAAACAAACGTTTGCTTAATGCTATATTTCATTCAGTAACATCACCCTAGAGAAGAAGTCGATTTAAACATGCGTTTAAAAAAACAAGTACTTATTTGAGATATAATATATCTTAAAAGAATATATATTTGAAGTGAATGTAATGTTTTCTGACACTGCAAGTATTTATATGTTTATAGTGTTTATATTTATATCAAAAGCAATTTAGCTTTTGAACCAACTTAAGTGGGGCTTATGTATATTTTTACATATAATTTTATAATTGCTCTGTTGCCTTTGAGATAAAGATTAAAGTATATAGCTGAGTACTGACTTGATAGTAAACTAATCTATGAAAGGTTTTTGATATAACTTCTAATAAAAATCTAAAAATATATATTTTTAATTACACATTTGTAACAATAAAGCTACAATATAGTTTCTATATATTAAAATATATTCACTTAAATGTTATCAGTCAACACTCTACAGAATAATTAAAACAATTTTAATCAAGTACTTTACATGTGCTTTAGTATGTGCACCTCAAAATAAGTGTACTACTTTAAAGCACAGCAAAAGATCATTAAAATATCAAGATTTTAATTGTTTTGTGTTTAATTTGTCATGAAAGGATACTCAGCTGAACTAAAATTAGATTCAAGTACTAAGTACACTTCTTTATCACAATTTATTTTTATTCCCAGTCATTTAGGACTAATACACCTTTAGCATGAGATTTACCTGAACTGTATATCTGTCACACCTCTGTAGGTTTCTCTGGTGTCACAGTTAGTGCAGTTAAAGGCGATGTTCAGCTGCGGAAATTAAACAATCTCATGTTCACGTGATCTCTCTTAGGTTCAGCAACTCACATGTACTGAATATGTTGTTGCTGGTATTGTTATGTATAAAAAGGCTGCTCTAGTCAATAAAACCGGCACTGACATTTATTCTTTTATAAATTTTGAGAAACACTTACAACTCCAGTGACCTCAGCATACATGAGCTTGTACTGCTGTGAGGTTGTGTTGAGGAGAGCGTCACTGAAGACGCGGTTGTTGATCTCCATACAAAGAGAGAATGAGTAAAGGGGTGAAGGGTAGGTCTGTGGCTCTGCCTGGAGACTCTCCAGAAGTTTTAAAAGACTGTAGGGCTCAGCACCTAGAGACATAAAATGATTAGGCCTGTGCACTGCCATGTGAGTGTATGTGTCCTGGCATTCTCTACATAACAGGGACATTTTTTGGACATTTTTCCTGTAATTCAGCTCATGTCAGTGTCAGATTTATTTATCTAAAATGTATTGATATTAGACATTTTGTAAAAAAAATAAAAATAAAATAAAAATCCCCCTTAACTAACATTAACTAACAATTTATTAATTAAAGTGATTGTTACAGCATTTATTAATCTTTGTAAATGCAGCTTTTCATTGTTAGTTCCTAGCTCAGGACTATTAACTAACATTAATTGATGCAAGTTTTAATAATGGATCAGAAATATTAGAATTAATATTGAGTACAAATGATAAAGTGCTTTAGAAGTATTCTTATTGTTAGTTTATGTTCCCTTTTTGTCAAGTGTTGCTATTTTAGCACTGCATTACTTTTTCTTGTTTTGAGTTCGTTTTTTTTTTTTGTCCAAGTACTACCTTTGTTTGCTACAAACACTTTTTTTCATAGTATAAATAAAGCATATGGCCCACTTTATCATTTACAAATAAAGAACAGATGTAAATGTTTCAAGTATTAATAATAATAATAACATTTCTACGAACGGTGGTTTTCATTTTTGATCATATGAGCTCAGTTTGATATTTCTATAGCGAAATCGTCAAAAAAAGTCAAAAAAATTAAAAGCTTACCTGTTGCAGTGAACAGCAGGATGAAGAACGCAGCCCCGGTGTAATATAATCTAATGTGCGTCATCCTGAAGTGAAATTCACTGAATGATATTCCTCTGGATGAAGATCTTCTGTAATTGTCTCTAGAGAGATGGTGGTGGTAAATGAAGCGAGTTAATTTATTTGCACAGTTTTTATCCAGAGACAGAATGGCAGCTGTCAATCAGTCGTGGAAGGAGGCGTGGTTTCATGGACCTAAAGTTAGTAACGGATGATGATGAATCATACATTTGTTTTAGTCGCTCCTGTCTTTCATTGTTCTTCAGTGAGACCCGTTCTGTTTGACCTGCACGCACTGCGCTGCTGTGAAATGTGTTTGCGTCAAAACGCTGTTAGTTGGCTGTTTAACCAGGGGTTAATTTGACTGACAATGGTCTGCTGCACCCTCACCAGAGGAACACACGTTACCTCACAGCACAGGATGTGCTGCCATGGAAACACACTCCCTAAAACCAGAAACTGCTTTTTATTACCTCCTTATGATCACATTTCTGCCATAATAAAAATCTTTTGACTGAAAATTTGTCTATGAGGGTTAACTAATAGACTATTAAATAAATAAATTAATTAGTAAACTATTTCAAATAAAGTAAACATTAAAAACACTTAAAAAAAATGCAAGCTGAACATCTTCAGCTAGATGCCAATTTGGTAACACTTTATTTTAGGTAGCTTTGTTAGACGTTGCACTTACTTACTAGTATAATAACAATAACAATGCATAATTACATGCAAGTAATCTTAAGCCAAACACTAATCCTAACCCTAATGATATATTAAAGTTCAACTTATTAATATTATTTAGTACTTAAAATAAAGTTTAACAGCAAATTATCATTGGTTTTAACTTTATGTACTTAAATAACTAAACTATATATATATATATATATATAAACAAAACAAAAAAACAAAAAAAGAAGCACTACAACCTTAACTAAAGTCAGTAGAGATGCTCTACAAATGATAATTTATTTTAAAAAATATGAAGAAAAATATGTTATATATATATATTTAATACTTTGCATCCACAGCTGTATACTGTACATTGTTTGATGAAGGATGTTTAATGGTTATTTAATTGTCTTTCTTTATTCAGTGGTTCATTTGTTAAATATTACTCTCATGTCAGACTGATCTTACATTCTGTGACTCCCTACATTTTGTTTCCACCCTAATATTTGACTTAAGCAATAGGCAAAATAAATTTCCCCCACACAGCTATAACAAAGGGCATGCAGAAAAAAAAGACATATGCTGGTCACGCCAGATCCCTCCACCAAACACTCAGAAATTAAAAGGTACATGTTTGTACCTAAAGGGTCCATTTTGGTACCTTTAATGTACATTTGAACCTAAAAGGTGCAAAAGTGAACTTTTTGAAAAGGTACGGGCACAGTGACAGCCTTTGTACCTTTATATCTGAGGGTGTAGCTTCACTGATGTCAAATCAAATGAGTGCAGTACGTGTGCCACCTGCTGAAAAAACAATATGGTGACTTCAGGTAAAGTGGGCTTTTTTGTTTTCACTTTCAGAGCATAATAATGGTCTTTAAATAAAGGGACACTTTAATTAAACAATACGATAAATTGGCCAGTGTAATATGACACTGGCAATTTATTATGGCTACAAAGACATTAAGATGTTTTTTTTTCCTAACTTACAACATAAACATATATCAAATGTTGATGAACATTTGAAAATATGAACAAATATCATATATTATTGTGACAGTATGGTTTACTATCAGACATACATAGTTGACTTCATCAGAAAACAAAAATAAGTACATTTCAAATCAGAGATAGAGGAACAGAAAGAAAGAGCAGAAAAGGGGAAGCATGAAATTGAAGGCTTTCTGAAGTTTTCAGAAAATGAAGATGCATAGTATAAAGCTTTTAAATATTAAATATACTAACTATTAAAGTTAATTAAAGTATTTAAAAATGTAGATAGAAAAAATATAAGTTTTTTTATTTTTATTTAAATTTTGCAACACATTTTCCATACGTGTTAAAAGCATCTTGACACGACGAATACAAATAAACACAATCATTGCAGTCTGTTATTTATCTTTGTAACATAGGAAATGAGTCTCGTACAATAACAGATATACTCTGATTTCTCACAATACTTATTTCAGTGATATGTCTCCTGAAGAGATGTTTTATATGCTGCATCCAAAAATGTTTACAGCGCCATTAAGATTATTCTTGTATTTTAATCATATTAGCAATCGTTATTAACCTCTTAATAACAGTTTTAGTAGCAACGTAATAATCTGTAACGTTAGGTCTACGAACGCCGTAGCAAGCAGCGTTTGCTGTCTGGACTGCAAACTGAGGCGGAAGACACGTGTATATGAGCCGGATGTAAACACAACTACCACGTGTTCAAGTGACCGTGCCTCACACATGGCCTCACATTCAGCAGGCGGCCGGGGACCTGTGCGCATGTTTATTGGGCTCAGACGAGGCTGCTTTGGTAAGACAACTCATGAATGTGATCCACTGAACCCGAGACATATTTTAAGGTAAGCTGTTTAGTGGCTAATCTAAAAATGAACGCTTTAAATAATGCTTTTTTATTGTTGATAACGTTGCTAACGTTAGTGAAAGACTCGCTGACACGTGATGATTGTACAGGTCCAGTCATGGCAGGCAGCAGAGGTCGAGGCAGGAGTCAGTTCACGTTTAATGTGGACGCTCTGGGGTTTGGGAGAGGTGACTCCTTACCCACTTCTACACATACACCTTCTCCTCTTTTTCCTGTGAGTGTTCAATTACAAGTGTCTTTACATTGTAACTTCATTGCAGTTATTACACAAATATTGGGCTATAAATGTCTTATTATTGGTTTGTAAAAAAAAAAGTTTTTGTGTGTTGTCCAAAACAAACTTTTAAAATTCCAACAATAATAAGAAATGTGTTTTTGGGTTGGTAGTAATATATATATATATATATATATATATATATATATTTATTAGTTACATATTTTTATTTATTATTTTTTAGAATAATTGTAATTTTTAATTTGACTTTTATAATTCAAAACAATTATTTAATGTAACTAATCATATTATTTTTCATTCAGCCCATGCAGTTTAGGCCAGTACCTCTGCATACAGGGGAAGAGGTGGACTATATGCTGGCTCTGAAGCAGGAGCTGAGAGCCTCCAGCAAGAACCTGCCCTTCCACATAAAAGCAGCCAGAACAAAGACAGGTAAGACTGAAAGAGGCAACGTGTGGGTGACACTGGTGTATAATGAGTGGCCAATTCTGAGCACAAAGGGTGAAGATCCAGCATGACTTGGAGAACGAGCTCCTGTTGTCTCCTGGATTTGCATTTGAACTGTCAGCAGTCACTCAAACATTCAAAGCCAACGACCCATCAGGCACTGATTGTTGAAGATCGGGTTTGAACAGCTCTCTTTATTGTTTTCTTTTTTAGATGTGGCTCGTTATTCTGATAAATATCAAAACGGAGAGTCGAAGAACAATTGCATTGAATGGAGTCCAGGTGAGTAGTATCAGTACCATTCTTTCATTTTTGTGCTACCGCTGACTTGTTTTATAGTCAAATGCTTTTAGAAACGTTAACTCTCCCTAAAAAGTATAAAACTTTTTTTCAGACTGGAGCCGAATGCCAAAAGAGCTTTGCATTAAAGTAAGGAAACCACGGAAAACAGGTGAAAGAATCTCTGCTATTATTCTTATTAAAAATGATTACAAATGTGTGAAGATTCACAGTTTTTATACTAATGCTAATGCATGTTATAATTTATGAGTAAAGCACGTTTTTTAATATTTCTGCTCCATCTCATAGGTGCCAAGCCACAACTCACACGAAAACCAAAAGTAGCTGCTGGTAAAGAAGAGGTTCTCCAAAAACTAGAGGTATAAGTTTGCAGAAACAGCCTGATCTCATGTCTGAACATAACGTTAGCTATTAATACGTTACATTTACAAGCATAAAACGTACATTTTCGTATGTTTTTACTGTTGCTAAAATGTACCATTTTAGATTTTTTGAACCCTTAACCTACCCAGTTTATAGAAAATATATTTCTATTATTTTATCAATAAGCAATTGAGATTTTTAGACCCCTTTACATACCCCCAAACCTAAACCTTCCAATTTTTATGTGACTATAAAAGGATATAAAACGCACTGACCGAAATATGCAGTAAAATAACAATTTTCATCTCTGCACAGTATAAGAAAAACATGACAGACAGATAAATGTAATTACAATCATTTTTATTGCACAAATGTCAAAAACTTTACCAAAGGTAACCTAAATGACGATGTTTTGCAGCCGCAGACAGAATGAAAACAGAATGAAACGTTATCATTTCATATGAAGTATAAACAGTTTAATAATGCAGTTGCAAACAAGGTCATTGATATGACAATTTTAAAAACACAAAAATAATAAAATTAATTCCGCGATTTGAGTATTCATCAGAATTCATTTTAGTGTTTTATGTTAAAAAGCTGAAAATACGTAAAAAAATTGTATGTTAAGATGCTGAAAATACATCAGTATTGTACATTTTAGTGCCTGTAAAAACTTTAGTAAATGTACGTTTTATAGAACAAACTTTTGTTGCAAGAAAACATCATGTTTTGTTAATTTAACTGTGCAGTAGACATTGTAACCATACACTTACTGAATAAATGTAAATAAAAACATTTTATTATTGCATTCAAATAAACCAACTGAACACAGGATAAGAGAATCAACTTATTTCCTGTTTTCTTGCTGTTTAATGTGTATGCAGCATATTAATAATGGTAATATTGTGCAATGAAATTTAGACACTTGAGAAAAAAGAAGAAGAGCAGCATTCTGAGGAAGAGGAGGACGAAGTGAAAAAGAAACAGAATGATGAGGAGGAGCCAGATGCAGATGAAAACTATGATGAAGAGGAGCTTGAGGATGTAAGAAATAACATCAGAATTTAATAGAAAACATCCATTCTTTGTGGCGTTATTATGTGTATATGATTTATTTCTTTCTTCCCCTCACAAACACAAAAGGAGATTTTTGTATGCTGCTTTAGTTTTAGTAACACTGTAACTTTTCACTGCATGGAAAAAGTGTCTCGGCGTTATTGCGAAATATCTTCTGTTGTGTTCCTCAAAGCAAATAAAGTAGTATAGTTTGAAATTGCGGTGTAGGGTAGCAGAAAATAATTATATCCTACCAACTTAGCAAAGCATTTTTTACCAGCAGAATATGTGGGTTGTGTTTCAGGAGACAGACTACATCATGTCCTACTTTGACAACGGAGAGGATTTCGGAGCAGATAGTGATGACAACATGGATGAAGCTGTCTACTAATGTGCTGAAAAGGCGTTTTTTTCTCATTGAACATTTCTATGTAGGAGAAAACTGACAGTGTATATTTTAACAAGAAGTGTCTTAACTCATGTGCTATCTTGACACATACTGGATCTGGTTGTGACTGACTAATACTGTTAAGAACCGGAGAGTCAGTTCTGCTGCAAAGATGCTGTTCTGAGATTTCTAAGCTGCTTCACATCAACAGATCATGATCGATACAGACACTGCTGCTACAGTGCCAGGATGTTGCTCAGAGATTTTAATTTCTGCTTTTAAAGCTGTTTAAAAAGGCAGCTCACAGAAGCCATCATTCCTTTTTTTCAGACAGCGAGGACACTACAGACCGTTTGCCTGCATATCTAATGCGTCTCATGTTTACACCTGATAATGCCTTGAATTCCATCTGTTTTAAGCTTTTGTGTGTGTGTGAATGAGTAATAAATATTAGGGGGAAATTAATTGATTGTACAGAAAAGTATATTTTTAGACAACATGTGAAGTCATCTGATGCGTATTTATTCTGTAGTTTGACAGACCCAGCCTTCATTCACTTCCATTATAAAAGAAACTAACCGTTTAGAGAGGACGTTCTTACAAAATTTGTCTTTTGTGTTTCACAGAGGAATAAAAGTCACGAATGCGTGTAAATGAGGACATTTTCATGCGAGCTGTTTAAGAGTAGAGCTTTTGTTATGTATCATGAGGCAGCCAGTAGGTGGCGTTATTTCTCTTCAGTGAATGAACTGTTACTATTACAAGCTCTTACGATAAATCACCTGATTACAGAGCTTTACAGTGCAGGCAAGATTTTACAAAGTAAGATTAAAATGATCAAAATTGCTTTCGAAACTTCACGCGCTGGACTTATTACATCTTTATTTAATATTTTAGTTGATAAAATGTTTGTAAGCCCAACGGTAGGGTTTGTTTAGTGCAATGACATTGATCTTATTTTACTGCATCATTCCTCAGTGATTGAAAAATGAAGGGGGAAAAGTGGTATGTATGTAAGGTCTGAGATTTTCAGTGGACTGAAATTGACCAAACTGATCCATTTCTCAATGAACTCACCTCTTTAGCTCTTATAGGCTGTGCATGCATTGCTTCACGTACACTGGCCCCGGCACAGTTGTATATACACACCTACAGTGCAAAAATATGCATGCTGCATTTTCCGTCAGGGCCTGAGAAAAACATGTTATTCAATGTATGTCACACACCGTGAAGGACAGGGAAGGGAAATGTAAGTCAACAAACTGAAGCAAACTCAGATCACCTGCATCACCCCACCTCTTTGTGACCTACAGCACAACTGAGACAAAAACAAACGCCAGCCTAGAGACATGGGAGATCTAGTTTACTCATTGAATGCCTTTGTATCTGTTGAATAAACAGATAAGGAGCACTGCTTATAGCAAAAATAAATGCCGGCAGTCTTGAAGGTGATAAAAAAAAGGAGAACATAAACTGTATTATTGTAGTACTGTATGTACATATGTATATATCAATTGAATGAGGGTTTTTTAATATTTGGACAAAATCTAAGAAAAAGTGTGCATATGTGTGATAAGTAACAAGGATTTAGAGCTTATATTTGAGGAGGAAAAAACAAGTTAGGCCCGAAAAGAGCAAAATATGCAATTTGGTGCAGATTCTAATATTAATATGGCAAACGAAAAGATTTATTTCTCAAAGTAATGTCTGTTGTCAATTCTCCCAATATGTCTAAATAAGATAACTATATGCTTAGTTTTAATATTAAGTTGCATAAAATGGTGTAGGCCTATAAATGGATAATTAAGTTTAAGTCTTTCAGTCCAGTAAATGTTTATCAGGAAATATTAATAACAATCTAAAAGACACTCTTACGTTTACTTTCTTAAAATCTGTGGAGATTTCACAGAAAATGTGACAACTATACTTAAAGACAGTTTATTTGTTTATTAA
>JAUMHI010000064.1:3561663-3585916 GCA_032359435.1 Enteromius unitaeniatus
GCAGTCTTACCCATGATTGTGGTTTTGAGTAATGAACCAGGCTGGGAGTTTTTAAAAGCCTCAGGAATCTTTTGCAGTTGTTTAGAGTTAATTAGTTGATTCAGATGATTAGGTTAATAGCCCGCTTAGAAAACCTTTTCATGATATGCTGATTTTTTGAGAAGGACCTGTATAATTAAACTAATTTTTACTTTTTTTTTTTTTTTTTTAACGCATTCCATTAATCTGTTTGAGTAGTTTTTCAGTATACTTGGGATAAAATTGGGATTTTACTCCCAAAAATCAAAATGTAACACTTTGTTGCTTAAGACTTTTTAATTTGTAGCTTGGCATGAATGAGTTAATTCTGTGTTTTATGTTTTTTGTTCTCTTAGGCCTATGCCAAGTTTGCTGGAGCTCCTCTTAAAGTTCACAAAATCACCAACCCATGGAGAAGCCCTACAGGTGTGTTTTGTGCCAGAATCACGTCAGGCTTCACTGGTCACCTGATGCATGAAGCTGTTAAAGTGAGCTACTGCCAAAGGCTCTGAATGACAGCTTGTATGTATGCTGCATGAGGGAACCTTAGACTGGTCATTACACCCTTGTTCAGTTTGGGTCAGAGTTCAAAAAGTCATAGGTTAATGGGTCATTCATCCATTGCCTTCTGAAACCTTTTGAGGAAAGTGTTTTAATACACTTGTATCTAAGGGAGTGTGTTGAATTGTTTTCAGATTTTCTCAAGTAGAGTTAACATGTGAGTTGTTTCTCCTCCAAAAGGTGCTCTGCCTGCTTTGAAGACCAGGGAAGAAGGAAGCATCTCTCAACCCAGTAAGATCATCATTCATCTCAGGAAACAGGTGAACAATCTCCTTTCGACCCTCAGAGAGGTCAATAACACACACACACTCAACAGGTGAGAATTAGACCCTAAAGCTCCTCAGCATCTAAATCAAGATCTGCATCCTCAGAAAACAGGTGAAGAATTTTCCTTGAAGATGCTATAAGCAGCACAACTGTTATGAAGCTATTTTTAAAGGAAATAGTTAGCAACATCTGGAGTTAGACCTGGAAACATGTAACCAGAATGTCTAAACATACATTAAAAATGGCAAGACATTCTCTTGTATTTCAATTGTTAATTTAATTTAATTTTATATATTAAGATGATAATACTTTTATTCAGCAAGCATGCATTAAGTCGATCAAAAATATACACACACATATGTATGCATATATATTGGTGAGCATAAGAGACCGTCTTTAACACTTCTGATTACATTTGTATGCTAATAATAAATAGAATAAAAAAAGACTGTCACCTAATTCAAGGATCTCAGTAAAATGAGAACTTAAATGTCCTAATGTAAAAATCCACTGAATGCATATGAAACATGAAGTAAAAAGTTAATTTAAGTTATACTCTGAGAAATAAAAAAAAAAGAGCATTTTAAAAGACAACCTGTCAAGACATGTCAGTTTTTATTGTTTTAATTGTTTTAAAAATAATTAATTGTTGGTTATGTGAGTGGTATCCCAAAGCGGTTTCCCAGTAACAGCTTCTGGTTTGTTTTCAAGGCGGTGGCTATGGTACGACCTTTTATAGCTTGTTAGTGGTCAGAGTTAGTGTGCACAGCATGTCTCTTTTACGGGAGTAAAAGAAATTGACTAATTTTATTGCTTGAAACCTTCCGTTGTTGTGTCCATTTAGTAGAGAGGGCTTTTGGCTTTGTATTAGACATCCAGAAATGTTTAAACGCATCATGTCTAAACACATCATGCTCGCTTACGTTCACTGCATACAGTTACATTAACAGCTGCTGTCATACTGCAGCTGTTGCTTTGATTGTTAGTCACTGCTTTTTCAGTAGAAGAAACAGTATAGTACAATTCAGTGCAAATGTGATGAGTGCTTTTCACAATTACCATTAAATAGTTTCTGTTGTGTTTCAGAAGTACAATGCAGACTATGACCTGTCAGCAAAGGAGGGCGCAGATACACTTGCCTTTGTCTCTCTACTGGAGGAGAAACTGCTTCCTGCACTGGTGAGGAGAGCGCAGCAAAAGACAATAAAATAGATATGACTATATGGACAAAACTATTGGGACTCACCTCTTAGACACTGCAATAAATGATTTTCTTCCTTTGTATTTTTGTCTTGCTTTCTAGTGTAAATATCTACAAATTCTCATTAGCAGATATTTTTACTTGCTTTAAGCAAAAACGAATAATATTTTCAGAAAACCAGATATAATGCCTTAATTAAATGCATTAAAGTAAATGCACCCTGATTTGAGAATTTGTAGATATTTATGCTAGAAAACAAGACATTTCAATCATTTCAGGCATTTCAGATTTATTTAAATTTATAAAATCTATAAAATAAAAAGGTATATGAAATCAAGCACATAGCCATGCTATCTGCTTTTACAAACATTTGAGGAAAAAAGGTTGTTCGTATGGAATAAGTTTTGTGCCAAATAAAATGTGCTAAATGTTTGCCAAAACGAACAAAAGAGAACCCAAAAAACTTTGAAAACGAAAAAGCTGACAGCGCGTTCAAAACTACGTTTCACGAGTTCGTGCTTCCTCAATGATAATAATATTAATAAAGCATGTTTGGCGTGCTGTTTGGGGCGAGCCGGGAGCTCGGTGGACCCCGATCCCTAGTAGTGAGAACCCTAAAGAGGACGTAGCTCGAACTCCGTCTCGAACCCTGTGTACCCCCCTGGAAGGAGCGAATGGTGGAGAAGGGGAGGCGGAGGGAATGCAAGAACAAGATGCGGAAGGGAAGGAAACTGGATTATTTACAGTGATAAAATAAGGATTGGATTGGTTTACGATGAAGGGAGGACTGATTAATAAAGTGGTGCCAGCTGTGTTTAATAATCGTCTGCCCTTCCTCCCGTTTGCAACTTCATTTAGTGAAAGTAAAGCTGAATGTGAAACCAACAAAGAATGCAGATTATTCAAAGATGGTGCAAATTTAATTGATTGTTTTTTTCCCCAGAGTGGTCTTCTCATTTATCAGTGTCTTTTTTTGTTTGTGCGTTTTATTTGGTACAAAAATAATTCCATACGTTCCTTCTAGTTAGTAGCACTCATCGTTTGAACAGTAAGGTTACGTAATATAATATTTAAACTAATATTAGACACATTTAACTGAATTAAGCACATAGTGTATAACTTTTAACTGTCGTGGCTAGTTAGGACAAAAACTCGGTGTTAAGGACATCACATGTATATGGTGGTATAATAACTTCTGTTAATTAATTGATTAGGGATCTTTGAGATGTTGCTATATCAAGAGCCACCTGATGACTATTTTACTCCTTTTGTTCCTTGTCTTTTTGCTTTATTTGATGTTTGATTCATTATGGTTTCCCTCTTATGTCATACTTTCAAGTTTCCCTCATGCATTTAAGCACATGGGAATTCTTCAAAAAATACGTTGACTGTTGAAATGCTAAAATGCGTAGATTGAAACAAATTGTATATATTTAACTGGAATAAAAGATACAGAATGTATTGCAGGTTAGCTTGCTTACTGTGCCCAAGAGCATGATCTCTTGAAGTCCGTGAAATGTTGGGAACAATGGAATTTGCAACCATAGGCTAACAATGCTTTTGGGAAACACACCTCCAAAGAGCTCAGTGAATTCAAGCATGGTACTATTAAAGGATGCCACCTTTGCAATAAGTCTATTTTCTTCCCTGCTAGATATTCTGTGGTCAACTATAAGAGGTATTGTTGGAAAGTAAAACCATGGAGCTTCATGGAATGGGTTTCTGTGGCCGAGCAGATACATGCAAGCATCAACAAGAACAGTGCCAAACATCACATTGAGTGAAGTAAAGCTTTCAGATACTGAACTCTGGTGGAGAAGGGATAATGGCACTGGACTTTTTTAAGGGTTGGGCTATGCCCCTTCTAACTTTGTGGGAACAGTTTAGGGAAGGCCCATTTTTATTCCAGCATGACTGTGCCCCAGTGTACAAAACCAGGTCCATAAAGCCATGGTTGGATGAGTTTGATGTGGAAGAACTTCACTGGCCCTCACAGAACCCTGACCTCAAGCCCATCAAACACTTTTGAGATGAGCTGGAACAGAGAAAGCTAGCCAGGTCTTCTCATCCAAAATTAATGCCTGACCTCACAAATGCTCTACTGGATAAACAGTCAAAAATTATTACAGAAATCTCCAGAGTCTTGTAGAAAGCCTTCCCAGAGGAGTAGAAGCTGATGTATCTCCAAAGGAAGGAACCAAATCCATATGATGTCTATGTATTAAGAATGCAAAGTCCTGGTTGGTTAATAGTCAGAATGGTGTTCCAATACTGTACCTTTTACTGAGTAATACCCATTTATTGGCATAATACTTTATCCAGTACACACACGTTAAAATATGTTCAGCTCTTTGTCCTCGAGTTGAACTCTGCATGACACAGTCAAATGTTGATGTTTGATCTTTCACTGTCCCCCTGAGGACATCTGTCATGTTCACTGATGAGCCACACAGCCTGTTTTCTTCTTTAAAACGGTAAAACAGGCATTAACAGTCTTAGTGGAACTTATGGGGTTTCTCAGAACTCCACTTATGTTTCTGAACCCATCTTTCTGTGTAGATCTACACACTGTGGATAGAGTCTAAAAACTATGTGGATGTTACACGTTGCTGGTATGCAGAAAACATCTCCTTCCCTCTCAACTTCCTGCTACCCAACCGCATACACAGCCAGCAGCTGGAGAAGTTGAGGCTCATGAGGGGAGACCCAGTCCTGGAGCCTGGTGAACAGCTGGAGAAAGAGGTGAGTCGGGAACTGTTCAGTTTAGTTGTTCACCCAGAAATTCTAATCTGCTGTTTGTTACTCCCCTTCAGGGCCATCCAAAAAATACTGTAGGTTAGGGGTGTCCAAACATGGTATCTCACATTTTTTTTGGTGATTTTTTTTTTCTTTCTTTTTTCGATAACATTAATTTAACAGTATTTTACTAAGTTTGTTCTTGTCTTGTTACTTACCTGGTTTAGGCTTTTGATGAATACATAAATGTAAATAATACGTTCCATCAGTAGGTGACGACATGTCACCTTCATTGAATCATTCATTCAAATGATTTGTTCAAAATTGGCTGATTTTTCTTTTCGCCTGAAAGGAAAAAAGCATACACTCTTAAAATTAAAGTTGCTTAAAAGGTTATTCACAGCGAAGCCATAGAAGAACTGTTTTTGATTTTCACAAAGAACCATCTTTCTTATCTTTTTATAATAATAATAATACTAAAGGTATACTGTATGCCAGGGGCGAAGCCAGAAATGTTTAAGTGGGTGGGGCTACAAAAAAAATTGTGTGGGCTGATTTTTTTTTTTTGTACTAATAGTTTACATTAAGAATTAAAAGTTAATTAAAAGTGTAGTATCTCAACATTTGTGTCTGAACTAACACAAAGTATAAGTTTTTTTTTTATTATTATTTATTTATTTATTTTTTAAGTAGGTTAACGACTGAGTGGCAAGCGGCAGAAATTTAAGTGAGCTGATCATAAGCTATGTTTGATAAATTTAGCCTTCTCAAATCATCATGACTTGCCTAAAATAAAATCTATAGATATACTAAAACAGCATTTAACAATGTTAAATTACATAAGCTACTATTTTTCCCCACACATTCAAGGTAATTACTTTTGCTGGATATTTGATGCAAGCTTTAGTCTTTTGCCTGCATTTGAACGCAGAACTCTTCAGAAGCACATAAATGTGCGTAGCTGCAAATATATCAATTAAGTGTTGTTTCTTTCCACAAAGAACTTATTTGATAAGTGGAGCGAACACTGTACCTATGGTAATATGACGTTTCGAACACACTTACCTCAGAGGTTTCTGATAAATCCATCTTTGACAGGTGCTCTGGACTTCTTTGTAAATGGTCAGGATTCATGGTGACTTAAGTTTCATTTGAGTTAACCTAAATATACTTTTTAACGACTGACAGATTATATATATGTTTTACTGTTTTCATATTTACCTTTAATTTAACTTTTTTTTTTTCTTTTTTTTTTTTTCCCAAAGTGCTCATGTCCTTAGGTCATAATCAATGTTAAGTTTATGACCTAAGGACATGAGCACGTTTGGGGAAAAAAAAACAAAAACAAAACTCAAGCAACCAACAAAATTTGTATTTCTTATTTATTTTATTCATCTTGTCATGATACAATTTCTTTTAAATTTACAACACACACACACACAAAAAGAAAAATATAAAATGTAAAAAAAAAAAAAATTATGTTGTCTTGTAAAAATATGAAATTCATTTAACATTAAAGATGTCGCAAAAAAAAAAAAAGGCTAAATATGGCATCTGCCATTTAAAATTACAGACTTAAAATATTAACAAATTCGAGTTCAGCATTCATCCACACTTTGCTCCATCCTTATTCTGCCCTGTCACCCTGTCTGAGGGCCGTATCTTTACCACCTGTAGGCTACAGCCTGCTCTAAACATCGCTGTGCACATGCAGCTCGCAGATCTCACAAATAATAATAATATAGGCAAAAGCAAAAGTATATAGCAAAAGTTTAGGCATTCATTACCTTCTCTAAATCTAATTAGTGTTTTTTTAGCACCCCCAACATAAAAATCCTGGAGCCGCCACTGCTGTTGGTAGTCAACATTTGTTTTCTGGATTGTTCTGCTGGATCTCCATCATATGTTTACACAACATAGAAAGAATTGGGGCAGATGTCTGATTGCCATAGCAACATGCCTTTGTGTTATCACTGCTTTGGTGGGTTAAGAGGAAGGCTATGGAAGAGACAGTTATGAGGAAAGTTATCCTTCTTACAAATACTGCCAGCAGTTATGATAGATTGTTTTTGGAAAATTAGACATAATCTTTATCTTTGTGTTTCTCCTTTGTAGCTTTATCAGGATGCATTTGAATGTATGACCCTGCTATCGCAGAGACTGGGGTCACAGAAATTCTTCTTCGGAGACTCGTAAGCAAATCTAGTTGTGTGTAATTGCGTAATTAGTCTATGTATGTGTCAGTGATGTGAAATCATGCGCATCTATGAACGTGATGTTTCATGTGTGCTTGCAGTCCCTCATCACTGGATGCGTATGTGTTTGCACACCTGGCTCCTCTGTTGAAGATCAAACTGCCCAACGGAAAGCTCCAGCAGCACCTCAATTCTCTGAACAACCTACAGCAGTACTGCACCAACATACTAGCCCTCTACTTCCCCTCTGATGCTCGAGGTGCATATTGTCACGTTAAAAAAATGTTTCTTTACTATTTTTAGTAGTAGTATAAATATAGTTAATATAACACAAATGATAATGCAAAAAAAAAAACCACTTTAATTTAATGTAATATAATATTTAATTTAAAATAGTAATTATAATTAAGATTAGTTTTAGTATTATTATTTGTAGTAGTATTAAAAGTAGTATTATTTGTATTAATTTAATACAAATAATAATATCACAACATTAAGTACTGTTAATTTAATATGGTTAAATATTAAAATAATAATAAAAATGTGTAATATTATAATTAAGATTAGTTTAAGTAGTAGTAGTATTTGCATTAATATAATACAAATAATAATACCACAACATTACTTAATTGTTTAATATAATATGGTTATTTTATAATAATAATAATGGTTATAATAAGGATTATAAGTAAGGTTTACTTTAGTCTATCTTATGTTAGTATGTTAGATAATAATAACAGTATAATAAATATAATATTTATTATAATTATAATGTGGTGGTGACGATGGTAGTAGTAGTAGATGCAGCATAAATATTATGAATATAATAAATAATATTGTATAATTTTATTTATTATAAATTACAACAACAATTAAATTTATTATGTTTAATAATAATAATAATTATTATATCATTAGTAGTAGTAGTATGCATATGAATGTAAATACAAATGGGAAATAATAGTTTTATTTGTTTATTTTATAAAAATATTTTTTAATAATTACTTAATTTGATGTTTTATTAAATTAAGATTGCTGTAGTAGGAGTATTAATATTATAAATACAAGTAATATTACCTTAATTAAACTTAAATATAAACCTACTTTAATGATTCATTTATTTTTATAATATTATTTTTATTATTAGCTATTAATATCTTCTAATAATTGTAATAAAAATACAGTTTAAATATAAAAGTTATTTTTATAATAATAATAATAATAGTAATTAAATTGCTTAAATTAAGGTTATTTTGTACTAGTATTTTATTTTATTTTTGTACTTTTATTATTTTGTACTATGTATTATTATTCGTATTATTATTCGAAGTAGTTAATATAATGAATATAATATAAATAATACCAAAATTGAATGCAACATTTATTATTATTATTATTAATGCTGTCCATCTTTTTGGACCTGGTATAATGGGAACACAAAGACTAGGTTCCTTTCATTCTGTTTTGTTTGGTCTACTGCAAGGGGTCTGAGCTTGGTTCATTTAAAGTGGACTCAACTAACCTGTAAACCTTTTCACCAAAAGTAATTAAATTTAAATGTACCTTCTCTTTTTCAGAGGCACCAGCTCGTAAGATTCATACTCAGTCTGACAGCAGCGATTTCGACAACGAACCCCACAAGCGCCGTAACCAGATTCTGTCTGTCCTGTTTGCTGTGGGAGCCATGCTGGGCTACGCCATCCTCACCGGGATCGTTACGATCAAGCGCGAGCGGCCACAGCTGAAGACCTCCAGCCATAATGATGAGGAGGATGAAGACGAGGACTAAAGAGAGAAGAAAACATGGGATGAGAGCCACAAGAGACAACAAGCGCACATTATCACTCGGCTGCCGTTCAGAGTGAAGCTGCACACAGGATTACCTCAGTTCTTTATAATCTCCCATCATGCACATGTGTGCTATAACAGAATCGCTCAATTGATGAAGCCTCATATTGAACCCATATTGGTGCTTTTAATTATTGTTATTATAACTGTTACTATAATAGTTGTGATCTGCAATTGTACAGGCAGGAATTTTTTTAGGTCATTAAAAGATGCATCACTGTTAAAATTTTTTTTTTCTTCTTCCGGGCAGCATTCTAGTAAACACACCACTTAAAACATATATCTTCAATATGAGAAAATTGGTCTGTTCTCCATTTGAACAGTACTACTTTCAGATGCATTATCACCATGGCCCTTATAAAAATTAACCATAGTTTTATTATAGTAAAAGTGTAGTAGCCTTTTTTCTTTTTGGGCAGATTGATTACCTTTTGTATAACCACAGTTTTACTATAAATACCATGGTTAGTTTGTGGTTACTTACTATAAATGGTAATATATAATTGCAACAACAATTTAATTTATTCTAGTTTAAAAATAATACCAAAAATAATACTTATCATTATTATTAGTAGTACTGTGAATGAATTATGAATGTAATATGAATTTAATTATTTAAAATACTTAATTTAATAAGTTTATTAAATTCAAACTTAAGAATGATAATGTAGTAATTGGTGTATTAGTAGCACTAGTAGTATACATATTGTGAGTAATATTACCTTAATTCAACTTAAAGCTGCAACTTAAAGTTGCCATCTCTGTTTGAAAACCTGGATTTGCAGTTCCTTGCGCAGGTTGTACTCCGGCCCGGCTCCAGTGCGGATGAATCTAACGTTTTAAGGTGAATATTTAGCTGTTAGTCACCACACCAGAGTCAATCCTGTACTTGGTAATGACAGATTCTAGCCTAATAGGGACCCTTATAACAATTTTCACCAGATATTGTCATCTGAACAAGTAACAAGTCTGCCATGTTTGTTCTAACCCACTGGGGGAAAAAAGCATTACAATAAATTGCGCTACCAATAGTTATTAAATCTAATGATTGAGTAGCCTATATCACATCAAACTTCAGCATTGTGTGACTATGAGTATAGTGGTATTAGCATGTAGATTTCAATTTATCTACAGTCTGTTCTCTAGTTGTCATAACATTCGAGTTTCGTATTAAGAAATACTTTTAACCAAATAGGCAAACTATTCTCCCTACGAACTGATTGTCTTTAAAATACAAACCATGTGTAATCCTTGTCTATAATCAGAAGCACATTTAAAACTGGAATATAATTTAATTCACATGTTTCAAATAATCCTTTCTGGATTACAATCCACCATCAAAATGTTTTTTTGACATTTAATTATTCCATCTGCTCTAAGAATAGACTATAATTAAGCGATCCGTCACCTGCAGGATCCTCACATGTGATGGCCTATTTATGTATGTATTTATGTTTACAGACGTGACGTAATGACACAGTGCCATGCTCGAATTTCCCGCCAAAACCTATATGTACCACTTAAATTATTAACCATTAGTAATCGTTGTGAATCGAGCTAAAGTAAGGTGATAGTTTTGAACACTGGCTGGTTATGTACTTATTTTTAAACCAAAAAAAGTTACGGACTGCAAATAAACCCAATTTAAACATCTAACAATCTTCTAAGTGACAATCTTTTTTTTTCTTACAAAAATCATGTCTTGTTTTTTTGTTTTTGTATTAGTAGTAAAACCAAGGTTAATTTTTATAAGGGGACACTTAAAAAAACATTAACAGCTGCACCATTTCAGACAAGCTGTAAATATTACGTTAATTTGGTGCAGTGACCTGATATTCTGTCCTGCAGACTAAACATGCTGTCAAGCTATATTAACGTTTCCAACGCGTTGAAGAAATCACGCAGAGTAAACTTGTCAAACTTCTTATCTTAAACCAACCGTCTATGAGCTCTTTGACCACTCTAGACCCAAAGCTTTATAAATCAGCCAGATTTGAAAACTCTCCTGAGAACTGCTGAGGAGAACTTTATTATATTTCATGCCAAACATTGCAGTTAAGTCAGCATCTGTGGCCATTACAGCTGAGCTTCTCGGTACAGACTTTCCAGATACCTCACTGGGTGGAACCTTCTCAAAGAGCTTCCACAAAACAGCTTTACTGTCAGTCACTGGCACAACTGTTAAATTGTGACAGGATTCCGTTTATTGTGCAATGTTTGGTTTGGTACATGCTGTTCATCTTCTGTATTTTGCTAGTCTATAAATAATAAAAAGGAATCAGTATGACTGCACTGTAGCAGTATTTAACAGTTATACAAACAATGTACTCAGTTTAAAGTCTTTTTGTGGATTCTTTCAGCATTAAGAAAAAGATTCGGGTCATCAGTGTGTTCAGTGTCATAGGATAAGAGGGTTGTTTACACAGCTTGTGTGCGTTTAACTTCACTATTGGTCTACAATCTTAGGATGTATCTTGATCAAAATTCTTTCTGGTAGACTTATTCCAATTACGCTGCTGTTTAGTGTCAAGTTCAACATTTAGTTGAAAATTGATGCTGCCCAGAGGTTTGTGTATTGTATGTAACATGAGAAAGACTCAACATTGCTACCGCTGTGGTGGGTCAACCAAGGTTACTCTCAGTTTGGTTGAACCAATCAGTGGCAAAACTATTTTTGTCATCATTAGGAATTTGCGTTGAAACAAAGTGGTGTTTTTTACAGCAAGAGAAGACTCAAAGGAGCATATTTTATGTTTAAACATGCTGAAAAGTAAGCTATTTGATGGCCAGATTTTAGTGGTTGTCAGGATGTTGTGATGAAGTGGTCACTAACAGGACACCAAGACTTATATGTACAGCATGTGCAGATTCATCTAATAAGGTTTGTGATTCCATTTAGTCATTTCCTAATCTGTCGAGTCAAGAATATACACATACTTATCTCTGCCTTCTCCCGAAAATAAAATGTCCTAAAATGCAGCTGCTAGGTTTTCTGAGCCCCTTCAGTTTATTGCATTGGGCCCCCTATAGCTATAGCAACATCCCTGTTAAAATACTACCACGTTTTAATTGATGGCTAACCACGAAGTTCTTGTGCTTTCGTTCTTTTGTTTGCATGGCCTATTCGTGACCCTGGACCACAAATCAGTTTTAAGTCGCAGGGTTAGGCTATATTGTAGCAATAACACATTGTATGGGGCAAAATAAATTGGTTTTTCTTTTATGCCAAAATCATCATGTTCTATGATTAAATAAATCAAATCTTTGGATTAGTAATATGCATTTAGAACATAATTTGGACAACTTTAAAGGTTTTTTTCTTTTCTTCGATTCCAGATTTTCAAATTGTTGTAGGCCTATCTAGGCCAAATATTGTAGGCTACTATTCTTAACAATACATCAGTAGAAAGCTTATTTATTCAGCTTGCTTGTTTAGATGATGTATAAATCTCAATATATATATATATATAACTTTTGGTCCATAGTGACATTTACAAATTAGTCAATATTATATTTTATATATATTTTGGCGCCAAACATTAGTAAGAAGCGAATATTGAGCTCCAACAAATCCCGCCTTCATTATCTTTTCTCGTAGGGTTATTTTGTACTCTGGCCGTATATGTTTCATTCACAAACTCAGTAGATTTATTTTTAGTCTCCGAAACACAAACTTTAAAAGATATTTTCATTTGCGCGGTGAAATTGAATCTGTGAGGAGCTCCGTGCGGTATGGAGGCGCAGCGGGAGAGGGTCGTAATAAATACTTGTAAGTTGATTGACAAGGCTCGTTATCTCTCCCGTGCCGTCGCCGAGGCTCGACTTCTGTTTCTCATTTGGACCAGAGAGAGTGGAGCGCTGCAGAGCCTCGGAGGAGCCGCAGAAGCTTTGAACCCCGGGCCGTTCAGGTCACAACGACTCAGAAACCGCTCAGCGGGGTTATGCCATGTTATGAGGCTCTTGGAAGCTGTTCGTGTCTTTGGCTTTAACTGGGCTATATTATAATCGGGTTATTAAACAATATCTGCTGCATTGGTTCAAGAGGATGGAGTTGAGGAAAATTGTGCCTAATCTGCTTGTCCTGTATCTTGCGTTTGGACACTTCTCCGAATCGTCCGAATTTAAAGGTGAGTCGGCTTACATATTAAAAGTTGATACGAGTTGTTTGTTGTTGTTTGGGCTGTAACGCTTAAGTTCATTGTGAGAATTAATTGATGGTTTAAATTCAGTCTCATTTTTGGTGAAAAGCGGTCAGCTGGTTAGTTGTTGTGCTGTTAAACCGTTAATTCCTACCCCAAATTGTCCTTTATTGTCTCATTTCATGCTTTCTCCAGCGACTACAGTCAGTCCCCGGAGACAATGCGCCCAAAACAATGAGATAATAGCATGCAAATGAAAGCTGTTATCCATGCAAACACTGATTGGCAGAAATTGCCTATTTATTATGATTTTTTAATGTTATGGCATGTAAATGTAATTCCTTTATTGCACATTTTTCCCTGGATATGCAATTGTAGTAAAATGTTAAAAACTAATTTGCACAAGGAATAAATTACGTTTATATATATATATATAAAGTAAAAAGTGAGATGTGTATTTTTAAGGCTATTGATGATTTTGATTTCCTAGGTAATGAAAGCAGATATCCTAAAATCCCTCTGTAATTCTTTTTTCATTTTGTGTATAAACAAAATGAAAAAATAATTTTGCACCTGGCTTTATCCTATATTCAGATATATGTACCGGAAATATATGCAAATTTTCGCATATTTAATGAGATATTGCCTCTTTTGCATATTTAAACATAAAATTTAAAAAAACTTACAATACATTTTTTCTCCTATTCATGTGAGTAATCAAATGGTAAAGTTTCATGGTCCTATTTGTAAGTTAAAAATGTTACCCTATTCACCTGTATTGTCTTAACAAGCTTTGTATATAGCAGTAGCACTACAAAAGTAATTAGGCTACATATTTCCCAGTTTATGGGACCTTTTAAGTCATGAAGAACATGAAATTACATAAGACCTCATGTTTTACCAACAGAAGTTGTTGTTGAAGTTCAATAACAAGAGGAAACACAAATGCTATGTTTATCAGAAGTCATTTTTGCTTTTTCGTGAGGTATTCAAAGATCAGCAGCTAAGACAAATGGGATTAAATACATAAAGGATTTTTGTGTTAACATTTTTAGGTATGGCAGGTTTGTGTCGTTCAGAGTTTGCATTTCACAGGTTTTATTCATTTCGAGGAATACTGTATTTTTGTGCAGCTGAGAGGAGTAAATGTATGTTCACATTTAGAACTACAGGAACATCATGTTACAGTAACATACTCTTTCTTGTAGTGATTAATATATTGGATCTCCACGATACGCGTCAGACGGCTGTGGCTGTAGAGAGTCTGTCTGGAGCTTTGCAGACGGTAGGAGATCTGTACATCACCTCCACCTTCATGCTTCCACCCAAACTCGGCGGCGTTTTGTTCGGTCTCTATGATAAAGAGGACAACAAAAAATACCTGGAGCTTGCTGTTGTAGGCAAGATCAACAAACGTAAGCAGTTTTTTTGTCACATTTGCAATTTGTCAGTTTGTAAGTCAGTGTTTGCTTATGATTCAAGATCACTTCTCTGTTCTCTCCACAGTGCTGGTGCGATACTTACGCTCTGATGGAAAAGCTCATGCCGTCAATTTACAAAACCCAGTCCTCGCAGAGGGACGCACCCAGTCACTAATACTCAGAATAAGTGGACTGAGACGCAGTCACATAAACCTAGAGCTGTACGTGAACTGCCGTTTGCTGGACTCTGCTCAGGGCCTTCCTTCATTTGCCAAGCTTCCATCAAAGGCAGAATCTGTGGATGTTCGCACCGGACAAAAATCTTATGCCAGGATGCAGGTGATTCATTTAGGCCAACAATTAATGATTGTTTTTTTGTCATGCAGTCAGTCAAAGAAACTGTACAGTGGATTTAAAGGGATAGTTCATGCCATGATAGCTTATGTTCCAAACCTACAAGACTGTTCATCTTTTTGAAAAACACAAATGAAGATATTTCTGATCTCTTAAGTTTCACAGACAGGGTGTAGATTAAGCCACGATCAGGCTATAGATTGATTAAAGGAATAGTTCACCCAAAAATGAAAATACTGTCATCATTTACTCACCCTCAAGTAGTTCCAAAAAACGTTTTGGGTCACCATTGACTTCCATAGTATTTTTTCTTACCATGGAAGTCAATGGTGACCAAAACTTGACAAAACTTTCTTCAAAATGCACTACCAATTTTATCGCTTTACAGTAGCTTCAGACCCTTGTAAACAGTATTTGAAATTGTGTGATTTGTCTTTTTTAATGTGAGTTAAATGTTGCTTAATTATTTAAGCTGGCAGACAATAAAACTGATTAGAAACAATTTCAAACGAGCAACTCCCGCCGAAAAGACAGCACATGACTGACTTCTCTGTTTGAGTGACCGGTGTCAGTTTGCCTGTGTGAAGGTCAGTGTGTTAAACAGTGAAGTGTGTAAGAAGAGGGAAGAGAGAGCATGTAAATGTGCTAGTACTGAATATGTTTCATATATATGTTTATGTTTTAGGGTTCAGTCGAGTCTGTTAAACTAGCTCTCGGAGGCTCTCTGGCTACAGCTGGTCTTCTCATTGACTGTCCATTCCAAGGAGATTCAGCTATAAACAATGCAGGTAAGCAGCACTATTCAGACAGCATAAGAAGAACGTGTAATGTTTTTCACATATTGTATTTCAAAATAAACATTTTGCTCAGTGTAATGTCATCATACTGCCCTCTTGTGGCAATGCAGAAATACCACAGATATTATTCTTACAAACAAGCAAAAACTGTAGAAAAAAAGAAAAAAAGTTGTAAAGTTTGGGGTCAGTAGGGTTTTTTAATACTTTATTTAAGGAAGGATGCTTTAAGATCATCAGAATGATTTCTGAAGGATCATGTGACTAGAAACTTTTAATAAAATGTGGCTGTTGTTTCTTTACAGTAGGCGGTGACATTAACGCCATCCTCGGTAAATATCAACAAAGATTCAATCATATGTGAATGTACTATTACAGCTGAATTATGCCTGCAATGCATTTCTGTGGTTGTAAAAAGAGCCTCTCATATGGCCAGGTGATCACACCAAAGCTCTGATCGGACAGTTGATCATCTTTAACCAGATCATGGGGGAGCTGAGAGAGGATATCAGAGAACAGGTAAGAGAAAAGGTTTAGATGTCCGAGATTGTGTGGCTCACAAGAATACGTACTGAATATAATTGTAGCTGTCTCTGCATATTATGCTTGTTTTATTACATACTTCAGTTTTTAACTGGGACACTGCATTTTAGAAAATTAAATTCTTTCTACTTTTTATGTGCTTTCAGACAAAAGAGATGTCTCTCATTAGAAACACCATTCTTGAATGTCAAGTGTGTGGTAAGGGATGGAGAAAGAGCTCGGAGATGGCAGATTAAGTTTTGATGAACCTTTTTGTCGAATGTTATATGTGATATAGAGGTAATCTATCTCTGTTTTTCAGGTTTCCAAGAGCCTCAGTCCCGATGTCATCCGAACCCCTGCTATACCGCTGTGAGCTGCATGGAGAGCGCGATGTACCCAGGATATCAGTGTGGCCCCTGTCCAGAGGGAATGACTGGAAACGGAACACACTGCCAGGACATTGATGAGGTTCCTGCAGATAGCATATGATTATTAGTATTAATTTGATATACCTGAGAAAAAGTGCTGTTAAAAAGAGTACTTATTACAGAATTAATAGACTTTATAATATACTTATATGTAAATTGAGCGTAATTGCAATTCAGTTCTACTAGTACATTATATTAAACACAGCTAGCTGTATTTTTGAGTGCTTTTTTGACCCACTGAAGTAGGACTTAAATACATCTTTATATGTAAATTCTGGTGCTGTCAAAGATGAATCACATCCCAAAAAAAAATTTTTATTTACAGAATATGTGTATGTGTGCCGTGTATATAGAAAACACACACATGCATTTATATATTTTAGATAAATGTTATATTTTTAAATGTAATTTAAACGTTAAATAAATGTATACATGTAAACACAATTAAATATTTTATAAGTATATACTGTAGGTGCGTGTATTAATATATACATAACAAAAATAGGCAACGCATATATAGTAGGTAAACAAAAACATTTATTTTGGATGTGATTAGTCATTTGATAATTAATTGTTTAATCGTTTCATAATTCTATTTAGAAATATGGCTAGTCTTTGAAGTATAGAATATGTTTGTAATTACAGATTTGTAACAATGAATTTGAATTTTTGTACATTTAAAATATCTGACCTGTAAGTGTAATACTGAATATTATGGCTAAAATGATAATCAAGTACTTAACGTGCTTTAGTAAACATTTAAAATGTGCTTTAAAGTAACACTTAATTTGACATTGCTAATTGCACTTTTAGGTGTGTTAAGAAAACATAAGATTCTCCTCTCTGTAAGTTCTCTGTAAATGGCCTTTTACTTTATTAATATTATGTCAAGTAATTTTTATATACTTTTAGGTTACGCTTACAAACATTCTAGGGTTAGTAGACATATACATTACTTGCAAAGTTCCTGATAGTCATTATGTTGTGAACCTATCAAAAGATATTAAGCAGTCTACTTATACTCTAAATGACTGCTTATTGTACTTACTGTTAGTAGAATGTCTAAAGTGGATTATTAAAATAAAGTGTTACCTACATTTAAGATTTGAAATACACATGCACATTTAAAACAATTTTTTTTTTCTCTCTCAATATCTCTCTTTGTCCTAGTGCACTGCTCAGCCCTGTTTCTCTGCAGAGTTGTGTGTGAACACAGCTAAAGGCTTCACCTGTGAGTCCTGTCCCAAGGGATTCACCGGTCCAACACTCAGGGGGGTTGGTTTGGAGTTTGCCAAGAGCCACAAGCAGGTACAAAAACGTATCAAAATTCCATCACAACGTAATTTTACATTTAAGCGAATAGGCTGTGAATGTTGTTTAATTTTTCAGGAATGTGTTGATGTTGATGAATGTGCTGAACACTCCGGTGCCTGTGTGCCCAACTCAGTCTGTATAAATACAGTGGTGAGTAAACTGTCAAAATTTGCATATAAATTAAGAATAGGAAAGTCTAGCTGAGCAGCCGTAAGTGATAAAACGTGAATGCACTACTAACAAACTGAGTGCTCTGTTTTTATAGGGATCGTTCAAGTGTGGCCAGTGTAAGGCTGGATTTATGGGTAATCAGACTGCAGGCTGTTTTGCAAGGAGGACGTGTGAAACTCTGGGCTATAACCCCTGTGATGTGAATGCACACTGTGTGATGGGCCACAACCGTGACATTACCTGTGTGGTGAGAATCTATAAACTTTAAAAACAGATAATAAAGTCAGATAATTTACTACTTGGAAATGTTGAATCCAGAATCTTTCATTTGTAAACAATTAGAAGTGAATGCAGCTCTTAACTGAGACAACAAGTTCTGTAATGTTTTACTTAATTGCTTCTTTTTAAAAAAAGCACAAAACAAACAAAGCAGAATGGTCCAATTGGCTGATTTAATTTCCCCCTTTTATTTTGTGTGTTGCAGTGTAATGTTGGCTGGGCAGGTAATGGGAACATCTGTGGTCCAGACTCAGACATTGATGGTTACCCTGATGGGCCTCTTCCATGCATTGACAACGATAAGCACTGCAGAGCGGTACGTACTAATTTCAATGAGATTTTAGGATGGAATTCACTAAGAACGAATTGCATGTTGCAGGGTAATGGCAGTTAGCAGCTGTTAAATTGGATTGCAAGTAGGTTTTATATTTTAAAAAGTATTGAATTGTGTCTAATTAATGGCTTTAAATGGTTTTCTGCTTGACTTATGACAGTCTTCCTTCAGCACAACACATATAAATATTGCGATTTCTTTACAATTTTGGTATAATACGCATATGCAGTTGAATATCCCTTGAATAATAATAAATTGAATATCTCTGTGCAGGACAACTGTGCAAATACCCCAAACTCTGGGCAAGAGGACACGGATGGAGATGGGATTGGTGATCAATGCGATGAGGATGCAGATGGAGATGGAATTAAAAATGTTGAGGTTGTTGATCAAGTTGCAAAGAGTTATAAAAAATATTTGGACACGAAACTGTTTTCACTGTTTTGGGCTGATGTCCTAAAGTTCTTCATATGACACGTTCGTAAGCAGTAGATATTTTAATTTTGCAGGATAACTGTCGTCTGGTGCCCAATAAGGACCAGCAGAACTCTGACACAGACTCTTATGGTGACACTTGTGATAACTGCCCCAATGTTCCCAATGGAGATCAGCTTGATACTGATGGCAATGGCAAGGGAGACATCTGTGACAATGATATTGATGGAGATGGTCGGTCCCATTCACTTTCATCTGTTCTGTACTTTTACAGCATTGTATCACATCATCAGTTTTCACCACTTTATTTTTTTACAGGCATCCCTAATGTGCTGGATAACTGTCCTAAGATACCCAACCCCATGCAGACAGACCGAGATGCAGATGGTGTGGGGGACGCGTGCGACAGCTGTCCTGAGGTCAACGATCCATTGCAGGTTAGACAAAGAAAACAGTTTACTACTAAAGAGAAAGGAAGGGAAAAGGGGGTGCCTCTAAGGACAAAGTTGAAGTTTCATCATGTAGGTTGAGATGTCTAAAAAGGTAGGGAGAGATACATGCATAGATAGTGGGGTCATCAGGTTGGATTGACATAAGTCGTAGATTGATAGAAGCTTGATATTTTTACAATACCCAGTGAGGTTGTATATATTGAGAAAACCAGAGGTCCAAGTATTGAACCCTGTTGCACCCCACATTGTCACATGAAGTATAAGTTCCACAACACGTGTACTTAAGGAATCTTTGATCATATTTCTCAAAAATATGAAGAATCAAGACAAATCTTTTATCATTGGCTCATTACTAGTTCAGAAATGTGTGATTTTTATTTTTATTTTTTATAACTATTGATACAGTAACTCATATTAGGGTTAACCGCTGTTTGTCAGCTACACTAACAAGGTGAGCATATGATTGACATCAAGTTAAATGTATCAAGAAGCAGTGGCGCTTGAGCTTTTCAAATATTAATTAAATTATTCATTTCTCATTTTTGCAGTCAGATATGGACAATGATTTGGTGGGAGATGTATGTGATACAAACAAGGACATGTAAGTACTTTTGTAAATAAATACTTATTTTAATCCAAAAACCGGTATAATGATTTTTACTGTTCTCAGAGTTAGTTTCCTTTACATGTCAGTTTCAGTGTTTTTTTTTGTAGTGACATTCATTACTCAGCAAAATCCACTTGTCATTCGTTTTCTAAAGCTCCAGTGAAAATGCGTCTCTGTGTGTAGGGATGGTGATGGATATCAGGACACACGGGATAACTGCCCTGAAGTACCCAACAGTTCTCAGCTGGACTCCGATAATGATGGCATCGGGGACGAGTGTGACGATGATGACGACAATGATGGGATCCCAGATATCCTTCCTCCCGGCCCAGATAACTGCAGATTGGTTCCCAACCCCAGTCAAAAAGATACTGATGGTCTGATTCCTAATTCTGCATTTTGGAAAACCATACTAGCTTACTTCATATCTCTGACTTCTGGAGCTATTTAAGTTTGACTGTAGCTGATACACAACATTTAATTTAAAACGAATTACAACTTTGTATTTCTAAGTTTATATCTGGACCATACAAAATGTCTGCTGTTTCAAAAACTTTTCATTTAAAAAAACAAATGGTATGCAGTAACCAGTATACTAGTATACTTTTCCAAATACACTTTACATCTCTCACATTTTATTTACTGTGTTACTGATCCAATCTAGAAATAAAAATGTTTGTTTCGTACCTTCTGTCCCATCAGCTAATGGGGTTGGTGACATGTGTGAGACAGACTTTGACAACGATAAGGTGACTGACTTGTTGGATGCATGTCCTGAAAGTGCAGAGGTCACTATGACGGATTTCAGGGCATTTCAGACAGTCATTCTTGATCCGGAAGGAGATGCTCAGATCGACCCCAACTGGGTGGTACTAAATAAGGTAATCATTAAATTTTCTGTATAATTTGGGGCTTTTATTTTATCATCTCTGAGCTTTTACTACACTGTTGTGCACATTGTTGACAAAGTCTGTGAAGTACTATATAAAGCTTTTTTTGGTGCATTTTAGGGAATGGAGATTGTGCAGACCATGAACAGTGACCCTGGCTTGGCTGTAGGTACGTACATAAACTCATCTTCATAGAGTCGCCATCACAATTTTTACATTTACTTAATTTCCAACTGGTTTATATATACATATCTGTGTCTCAATGGATGAATTAACCTCTATTCTTTATTTAGGCTACACAGCATTTAACGGTGTTGATTTTGAGGGAACCATCCATGTGAACACGGCCACCGATGATGATTACGTGGGATTCATCTTTGGCTATCAGGACTCTTCCAGCTTCTATGTGGTGATGTGGAAACAGACAGAACAGACATATTGGCAGAATTTACCATTCAAAGCCTCAGCTCAGCCTGGACTGCAACTTAAGGTAAGAGGAAATGCAAAATGCACATTAAAATGGTTTAAAGTATATCATTGAACTAACCTGCTCTAACCTTGAGAGTTAGTACGCATGTAGTTGCAAACTTACTTGGGCAAAATGTCAAAAGTGGACTATCAAAATAAAGTTTAACCTATAAAAGTAGTGTATACATGTAGATATTCATGTTTTACTAACATCACAGCCTCTCTTTTAACCTCGCTCTTCCAGGCAGTGAAGTCTCGTACAGGTCCCGGTGAGTATCTGCGTAATGCTCTGTGGCACACAGGTGACACACCAGGGGAAGTTACTCTGCTCTGGAAGGACCCAAGGAATGTGGGTTGGAAGGACAGAACGTCTTATCGCTGGCATCTCACTCACCGCCCACAGGTGGGCTACATACGGTGAGAGATAATTTAACATTAATATTCAGGAGATACACTAAACAAGTCCTGCATATCTGTTACTACTAAAACTTAGAAAGGTTTTGCAGAGTTTGACTGGATTCTCTATATCTATGGTGTAGATTAAGATTGTATGAAGGTACAGCACTGGTGGCAGATTCAGGAGTCCTGATAGACACGACTATGAGAGGAGGGCGTCTGGGCGTCTTTTGCTTCTCTCAGGAGAACGTCATATGGTCTAATCTCGGCTATAGATGCAATGGTAAGTAGCATGATTTGGGAAGTGTTTTGAGCATCTGAGGGTCAATTTGACAGTTGTTTGTAGATGCAGCTACATTGTTTGAGTCTCACTTTTTGTATATTGAACAGATTCTATTCCAGATGACTTTATGCTCTACCAGAAGCAGATGAATGTGAGGACATAAGCATCCCTTCATTTGAAGAAGCTTTGTGTGTTTTGTATGTGTGTGTGTTCAGAGAGCTAGGAAGAGATACAATTGAAATTAGTTTTTTATCCTTTGAAATTCATGTTTGCGTTGTGCACCATCACTAATGGAATCAACAAACCCTAAAATATAAAGTCAATTGAATAAATGTTCAAAAAGATTTAAAAGCATTTAATAAGGTTGCAAAATAATAGCGTCAATAAAAATGAATGAATACTTTGACTTAATTTGTCAGCTTGCAAATATGTTAATTAAAAAAAGTGTTCACAGACACATTTGTCCAGGAAAAATGTAGTTTGATTTATTGACTGAGAAATTTTGTCATGGTTTCCCCATCCTGTTCCTAATAAAGCCTCTTTCATCCAAAGAGACTGTAATTTGTATGGTTATTTTGCTCATTTCAGTACCATGGACAGTGCTCAACTACATTTTCTGCAGCGTGGCACAAAAATATACTGAAGAAAATAAATAAGGGAATTCAGAAAAATACGTAACACATGTATTCATATGATTTAGCCCAGACATAAACCATTTGGTGGTTAGATGTGAAATTAGGAGCCAGAGCAGTACAAGAAAGACGACAACACCAGAAACAAACTAGAATTCCCAGGTCTATTATATGTTATACTTTAATATAAAATGTGGAATGAGTAAAATGAGAGCCCAGAAAAATGAAATGGTTAATTTTAAGGACAGAATGTCTCCAACAAAAAGTGAAATAGCTTTGGCTGTTCTGAGACCGTCATCTAAATGCGTCAGGTCAATAAGCATCTAGGTTGTCTCATACATACATAGTTATTTAATACTTGTAGCATTCATAAAAAGTGCTTAATTATTATATTATTCCAAGGCATTACAATAGTGTAGTTATCAATACACATACTCCAGTGGCCTTGGTGATCAAATGCCATTTTAATATCCTCATTAACTCATTCATGTTTTTTCGCTTTTGGTCAAACAGACATAAATTACAGTGATGGAAGCTTCTCTAAATGAGCAAGGGCCAAAAAAAGAGACCTGTAATGACGATTTGAAGCTTAAGAGACGATCCTTCTATATGCTGTAAATCTCTTAGAAAAACACTGTTTGCTATCAGTCAGCTCAAATCCAAATCACAGTCTACAGATGTTTAGACTTTATGTCATTTGACCACTAGAGAGCAGCGTACAGCTTTAGCTTGTTTGCTACTCTTTTGCTTTCTGCGTGTCTGCACAAAGTCTGTCCATTTATTTTTATTTATTTATTTATTTATTTTTTTGTCCATTTATTTATATCCGTCAGGGGTGCCGCTGTGGTTTCCGGGCCCCCGAAACATCATTGACTCGGGGCCCCCACACAACAAAACAATTCTGTGATCATTCAGATTCAGATTTAAAATTATAACAAGATATTGTTTTACAATATTATACATATTGTAGCTATGTTTTAAAGAAAACACTGCATTTAACAATGCTTTGAAAAAAAAAAAAGTTAATAAAGCGTAAACATAAACCCAAACAAGAAATAAAACAGTTAATAAACAAGCATGTGTTCTATTGTCCCTGAAATACTGGGGACTCAAGCAATTTAGGGAATGTATCAACAAATCTGTATGTGTGCAATCGTTAACATTTAGTAGTTGTAATTAGATTATTTTTTCTCAGTAGGCTATCTGTAACAGATTAGTTACATTTATTTTCTCATTTAAATAGCCTACGCAACTCCGTTACATGTAACTACTTCCAACACTGATTATTAGCAAATCATTTTAGGTTTTAAGTACACTAGAAGTGCATATTTTATAAAACAGATTAAAGGAACCACACTTTTCTTTTTCACAAAAGTTGTATTGTATGTATACCCCGGGCGCCGCAGCAATGGCTGCCCACTGCTCCGGGTGTGTGTGTGTGTGTGTGTGTGAGAGAGTGTGTGTGTGTGTGTGTGTGTGTGAGAGAGAGTGTGTGTGTGTGTGTG
>JAUMHI010000064.1:3586016-3598644 GCA_032359435.1 Enteromius unitaeniatus
GTGTGTGTGTGTGTGTGTGTGGTTGTTCACTTCTCACTGCTGTGTGTGTACACTTGGATGGGTTAAATGCAGAGCACAGATTCCTTGTACAGGAAACCATACCTGGCCACATATCACGTCCTTTCCTTTCCTTTTCTCCCTTCCATCTATATCCATCACCAGCAGGAGGTGAAATTTAGCATGAAGTTCGTCCGTGGACTGAAAATCCCCGGATCATAAATCCTTATTACATCGAAGGGAAGCATGTGTGCTGCTGCCACCACACACAATTAGGCTATTTCTTTGCTAAATTGTAAAAAAAAAAAAAAAGAAGAAAAAAAAACATGGCACGAGTTGCCAAGCCTCCAAACCACTCTTTTCTTGTTGCATTTGCTGATATGTGTGTTCTGATACTCTTTAGCATCTGAGTGATGTTGTGCTTGTATGTTGAATAATTAATTTATGTGAAATTGCTGTGTTTTGAATTCTCATTTTAATTCCTCTTGTATATATTTTGTGTAAAGCACTTTGGATCAACTACGGTTGTGTTAAACTTGTGCTCTATAAATAAAACTTGACTTGATATGTTTTGTAATCAACCTAATCATTGTGCTATAAACTACTAAGGCTGCATTTATTGTATTGTTTTGTAATTTGAATAAAATTATTATTATTATTATTATTTCTGCGATGCAAAGCTGCATTTCCAGCATCGTTATTCCAGTGTCAGGTGATCCTTCGGAAATCATTTGAAAATGCTGGTTTGCTTTCTTATACTTGTGTTGATATGCGTGCACAGAGCTAGTGTATGCAATGAATAGGGTGATATTATCGGTGCGTCACATGCGTTGAGGAGGAGCTTCAGCTGAACACAGGGTGATGTGCAGCACTCAGGAGCAGAGCACCAACTCCTCTCGCTGGAAGCTCGCCGGTTCAAGTGTGTCTTTGCATAGCCTTTATATGCTCTTTTTGACGGGATTTCTTTAACTAGCTCGAACACGCTCGGACTTTATAGGTGCTTTGTTTGAAGTGTATAAAACGGACCATGAGGTATGGAAGTGCATGAAAGTTTGATTTGGTGTCAGTCCTCCCGTTCAAGTTCGTTCGCGTTCAAATGAGGACGCGTTTCTGGATAATGGACGCATTTGAACAGGAGCGACATCAAGGACTTTGTTTGTAACTCGAGCAGACGCAGAGCAGCGATCCGCTGTTGAACAGAGAAGTGGAAGGATTTAATGCAAACATTGATGAAGTGAGCGCGTCTGTGTGTGTGATGTGCGGGACGAACAGGTGAGCAGAACACCTCCCTCATGGGGAACGACCATGGTAACCTCATCAGTCACTATTCTAAAAACAAACAAACAAACAAACAATAAGTGGAAGCTTATTTAATGCACTCGCATACTTACAACCACTGATCTATAGAGATCAGTGCTTACAACTCATTTTTGTAGTTGGTCAGTTATATTGCTGGAACCATAAACCACAAAAACAGTCATAAGGGCCAAATTGAGATTTATACATAAATAGATATGAATAAATATGAGACATAAAAATGAATATGTAAGTATGAAAGCTTAAAATCCTATAGAATTTGGCCATACAGTAAAAATGTATTTATGTGTGTAGCCTATGTATTGTTGGTTATGTGCTACAAATATACTTCAGCGACTGGTTTTGTGCTCCGGGGTCACATTTGATATTAAAAATCACTATCAGAAAAAGTCTGATTCTGTTTAATACTATTGCTGTAATAAAATAGCATCTGCAAATACATGCAGCTCTGCATTATTATCAGATTGCAATATACAAATACAGTGCAAAAATGTAAAATAAATAAATGCTTTTTTCTTTTTTTCTATAATTGTGATCCTGGACCACAAAACCAGTCATAAGGGTCAATAATAAAAAAAAAAAGTTAGATTAATACACCATCTGAACGCTAAATAAATAAGCTTTTCAGTGATGTATGGTTTGTTAGGATGAGATTGACTGAAAAAGAACTATTTGAAAATGTGGAAACTAAGGGTGCAATAAAAGAGAAAACCACCATTATTTTACTAAATAACTTAATGGAACATGATCTTTACTTAATATCCTAAAGATTTTTAGCATTAAAGAAAACTCTTTATGTTTAGTTATTGCTACAAGTACTGCTACTTAAGGTCTTGTAGTCCAGGGTCACAATTTACTGCAATTTTCATTGCAGTTTACACAATTTCAGTCAGAAGGTGAGTGTTTCATAGTATTTAGTTTATCACTCTCATGTTGTTCCAAACTGTATGGCTTTCTTCTTTGGAGAAATTTTAGTAATTCAGTTTGTGCTGTTTTAATTTACGATGAATGTGGGATTTCAAGATTGAAAACTAACACAAAAACAACTATCTAGTAGCAAATATTTACAAATCTAGTTCATATACATTGAAATGTAACTGATACGACTGGATCAGTGAGTCATCAGAGAGTCCAGCGGATCAGTTGGATTTGTGAACAAATCATTCATACCAGAACTGGTCATTGATTTCAAAAGTGATTCATTCCGTAAACACATTGAGAAGCAAGGTTAAGTATATTAACAATTCCATTTCGTAAGATTCTAAATGTTTGAATATCAAACATTAATTTTAAACTTTTGTCACTTTAAACTACTGCATGATTTATAATATAATATGTTGTATTGATGCTATTTCTATGCATATTTTCTTTTATTTTGTGTGTGTGTAAATTTAGTTTTTTTTGGTGTCCCACAGGCTTGCAACATGAGGCAGAAAAATGAATTTATTTACATATTTGACAAAAAGAAAATGAGTAGGTTCACAATTCATCTTTGATAATGACATCCTTCTGTTAGACTGTTTCACAAGTGTATTAGGTTTAATAGCTTCCTGCTGTCAGCTGTTAAATTTAAGTACACAATTTAATAATAATAATCTTGGTCAACCAATTACCAAGCAATGCTTAATTTAGACTATAGTGTAAAAGGTCACATTAGCAATTGAAGGAAAAAACACGTAAGCAAAACATAATCAGGTTAAAGTGTTCATTTTTTGTTGAAGTTACAAATTTGTATGAAATGTACTGGTAGTATGCACTGTTTGCAGAATTTTGGGATATAATGTCACAGTTTACTTTATTTTGCAATCGTCAGTTACATAAATGAACTATAGTGCACCCATTAGTTAAAAAAATAAAAAATGATATCTGAATCATTTTTTGATTTTTTTTGAAAATTCTTTTAATGGTTAGTTTATTTGTTACCCAAAAGCATGTCGGAGGCTGACATGAATTTACTAGGGGCGTAACGACTCGTGTATCGTCTAGTGTACAATTCTTGGTCATTTTCCAAATCATATTGATCATCCATAGCTCATTGATAGTGGAGACTGAGTGAGCAGAGCATGTGCATGTCATTATTTAGTCGTTTACAAAGGGAGCGATGTCATTTCCTCATTGTCTTCAGCTGGGATGTTCCTGTGACAACGAAAGTAGCACAGTGCGAGTCAGCAGCTTTTTATTGTTGTTAGCAAAACTGTTGAAAATAAAGATACATTTTATATTTTAAAATGTTTTTAAGATATGCTAGTATTTTAATAAAAACTAATATGTATACAACTTTATTATTTTTTTATATATATTAAATTTAATTTTATGCGATGCATCAGTTCATTAAGGAACATCCCAGCTGAAGATTGAGGACACAACAAGGTGACAAAAATGATCCCTTTGATTATTTGAAAAAATAACCATGAATCGTACAATACGTGAAACGAGAACCGTTACACCCTATTTAATAACCATCATTTAAAGTCGTTATTTATTATAACCCTCTACATGTAATCTTCTCAGGAACTCATCCATGCCCCTCATCAGCCTGGTTTTGACCTTCCAGATTTCAAACAGTGAGGCACAAGCACTTTTTTTCTGAGCCACATCAACCCTCACAACTGGTGTCTTCAGCACCTCGTTGGACTCATGGGTACCGTACTGTCCCTCTCCCCGGGCCCTCGAAAACCCGGTTATTATGATGACCGACCTGGTTCTCTAAGTCATTACCCGAGCTTGAGCAGCCGCTCGCTGAACACCCAAAAGGACCGAAGCCTCAAACGTGGCCACTCCATCTTTCTCCCCGCTCTCACCTGGAAGCGCCTGGTGGCCTCTACGAAGAAGCGGGGCGAGTCCAAAAAAGCCTATCCTGGAGGTCAAGGGGCCGTTGGGGCTCCTCTCAACAACAATAACATTTACCAGAAGGATCCGATCTTGCACCTCAACCGTGAAAATGTGAAGAAGTCACTTTCCTGCGCCAATCTCACCAGCTACGATGGTCCAGCGGGTCTGGGCCTGGGAGTAGGGCTGGGATACAACAAACCACAGCAGATTTCGTCTGTAAAGAAGATTGCACCCACATGCGCCTCCTCGCCCAAGCGCGTGATTGTCCAGGCCTCGACCAGTGAGTTGCTCCGCTGCCTGGGCGAGTTTCTGTGTGGCCGCTGCTATCGACTCAAGCACCTTTCCCCAGCCGATCCAGTCTTGTGGCTCCGTGCTGTGGACCGTTCACTCTTGCTCCAGGGCTGGCAGGACCAGGCTTTTGTGACACCAGCTAACGTGGTATTTGTGTACATGCTGTGCCGCGACGTAGTGGACGGCGACGTGGTGTCTTCTGAGCACGAGCTCCAGGCGATTCTTCTGACCTGCCTGTACCTGTCATACTCCTACATGGGCAACGAGATCTCGTACCCGCTCAAGCCCTTCCTGGTGGAGGCGGCTAAAGAGGCATTCTGGGACCGTTGTCTGGCCATTATCGACATTACCAGTGCAAAGATGCTCCGCATCAACGCAGACCCGCATTTCTTCACGCAGGTCTTCGCCGAGCTGAAGAGCGAAGGAGGCTGTGCTTTGCAGGACTACGCTAGAGTTTTGGATCGGTGAAACAAGGACGAGACGGATTGTCTCTGCTCATGGGACACCGTCAACATCTTGCACATTCCTTCCATCATTCTGGCCCTCCATTTGCCTTGTCACTTAACGTCATGAGTCTTGTTTCTACTGGCCATTCTTCAAGAAAGAGAAGAAACATATTCCTGCTGAGAAGACATAAAAATTAAGAAGCTTAAAAGGTTCTTCACAGCGAAGAAACATTGTGGTACCATTCAGTCAAAGGTTCTTTAAAGAACCACCTTTTTATAATCTGAAGAACCCTCCTTTTGCCACGAAGAGCCTTTTGGAAAACTGAAAGGTTCTTCATATATTAAAGGTCCTTTATGGAACCATTTAGACCAAAAAAGGTTCTTCTATGGCATTGTGAAACACCTGCGAGAAGATCTATGTGTGTGTTGGTTTGGTGCTGGTTTAACTGTTGAACTACACAACAGCTTTTTTGTGGTTAGGTTAAGAATCATGCTCATGAGCATCTGTGATGGTCTTTTCAGCAGGAGAATAAAAGTATAGTGAGCTTCTGGATAAAGAATTGGCATTGAAAATAACACACACTCTTAAAAATCTTATTTGGTGGCATTAATGGTTCCATTAAAAACCTCTAACATCCATGGAATCTTTTCATTCTGCAAAAGGTTCTTTATTGTTAAGTACTGTTTGCTGAAAGGTTCTTGAGGGAATGGAAAAATGGTCCTTCTATGTAAAAGGGTATCATTCCAGCTCCTGAAGGGAAGAGTTTAGCTCCAGCACACTTGCCTGGAAGTTTATAGTTAGTCTGAAGACCTTGATTACAGGTGTGTTTAATTAGGGTTGGAGATAAATTAGACCTAAACTAAATTAAGCCCTCCAGGAACAAATTTTGATCTTTTGCTGGAAACTTTTTAAGAGTGTATAGTGGCTAATTAAGGTTCTTCAGATTTTACAAATGTTTTTATACTAAGAAAAAAAAAGGTTCTAATTTAAGTTGTTCACTAAAAGTTAAACACATTTACTCAAAATGATTCTTCTATAGCCTCTTTATATAACCCCTCTTTTGAAAAGCTTTGTTTATTTATTTTATTTTTTTCCAAGTGGGCATTCCCAACTTCTTTCTTTCTCATTCAATCCACTTATCTTAAAAATTAAATATAGCCATAATTTGGGGATAAACGTCAAAAGGAAGGGAAAACTTGTCCATCTGCAAACAAGTTTAATAGTTACCCTGTTGTAAACCGACTGTTTTTCAAAAGTAGTTATGATTCCTTAACTAAACATTTCAGTTCCTCTGCCTTTTCAACATCTAGTTTGAGAGAAACTGCAACAGAAACCATCCAGCAACATTTTAGTGGGAGTGCGTGTGAGTGATGGCCAGCAAACAGTGAGCATCAACAGCTGTTGGTTATCTTGTTGTCCTTCCTTTATTTCATGTGCTGGACTTTGGGGCACCAGCTGCAATGGCATTAACAAGATTAACAGATTAGTGTCACACACACACACACACACACACACACACACACACAAGAGTTCTCAATGCTTCTTGCTATCCAGCTCTGTAGGTTGAATGGCCTCATGTAGGCCATATACACTTGCATATGTTCTGTCCTGCATATCTTGGTGTCTTTATAGCATTAGAATGTCATTGAAAATGTGTCTATAAGTATACATCCTTTTCCTTTAGAGTCCAAAGGAAATGAACAAAGATGCCTGATTCTCTTAATGCTCTCAGATCAGGTATTACTCATAAATGTCATATTAATGTCCACTAAAGTCAATCAAAATGGTCCTTTCCTAAAACACACAGCTGGTCTTATTGTGCTCTATTTATCGGTGCACATTGCTCCCAAGTGTGTAGTATGTAATCGTCCATCAAAAACTGCTCCACCTTTTGCAAAAATGATAAAGCCAGTAATAGGTAAAACACGCATACTGACAGTCACGGATGCACATGCAGATACAACAGATGCCCTCTTCTGTGGGTCAGGGTTTCAGGTATCAGCGCTCAGACAGAAGAGCAGGGACTGCAGCATGTGACACGGCAAAGCACTCTTTAATCTTATTGTGCCGTTTAAAAGCAGGGCCATGGGCGCCATACTCCAGTTCCAAAAAGCCAACTTTAAACGTATACGTCAGCTCAGTATATGAGCACACATGCTCGCTCGGGCGATCTAACCACTACACATACATTTTCAGGCTAGCAATCGCGAACGCACCCATGTGCACGTGCATATGCATGCACCTTCTCCCACACGCTGAAGCCATAATCCGCTTTTGATCCTTACCAGCAATCTGGTAGAGAGAGCTGAAATACCACAACAACAAAATGCCATTCAGATCAGATGAGATTTCTCTTGCTGAAACTAGCAGAAAAGGCACATCTTGTGTTTTGACTGTGTGCTACACGCAGAAGTTACATAACGAAGACCGGAGAACAGCGAACTGTGAGCTTTAAACAAGTACTTGGCTAGTTTTTTCCATAAAATTATTGTGAGGGAAAACCAAGGCTTCAGTTATTTTAAAAGCATGTACCCTTGTGGAAAAGAAAAGAAGTGTGATTATTTTAAAGAATGTGCACAATAATGCCACTTAAAAAGACTAATCTTCTTACTCACTTAAGTATGTTTAAATGTTTGTAATAATGTCAAATTAGAAGTTATACTGTAAAGTAATATTTGTATCATGCTTAATAATCTTTTGTTGTTTTGAAGTACACTTATTTTGATGTTCAACTAAAGCACTAAAAAGCACTTGATTATCAATTGAACTCTAGTCTGTGATATTTAAAATTAATATATAAGTAATCACTTTTAAATGAACTAAATTTAAATAGGATTAAATATATGAAATACAATTTTCATAACTAGGTATAATTTGCATTATGGTTGGTGTAATGTACAGCAAAATGTGCTGACAAGCATTTATGAAATGGATTCAAATATTTTATATTAAACTAAAACTATATAACTAGAATACAGTTTAATTGAGTATGGTAAAGTGTACTTCTTTTCACAAGGGTATAGACTTCTCATTTTAAAAGGTTACTTTAAAATTTACAGAAAACGAAAATGAATATTGATGACTCACTATTATTTTTTCAATCAAATGCTCTATAATTAGAAAGTCCCTGCAAAAATCCCACACTTCTAACAATTGAGAGTTATGATTTAGCCAAATGCTAATGGAAAAACTTTAGCATATTTGAATGGTGCAATACTACAGAAAGTAGTACAAATACCAAGATATACCACAATTTGAAATATGTTTACAAACAAGCACTCGTTTTGCAGACGGTTGCATAAAGGAAGTACCTACAAAGAGAGTCGGTGGGTCTACAGAGCTCCATTTCAGCCTTTAGTTGTTTCCATTTCAGCCTCAGGGGAGGATGTTATTTAGAGGAACTTGTGGCCACAGAAAAGCGATTGGCATACTATAGGGTGTAAATATCCCTCCTGATCCGCTGTGATTCGCCTTTCACAAACACATCACTTGTTTTCCTCGCCTCAGTTTAAGTGATTTAGTTTGCCCTTATTGTGTACGGAGAGCGCTGACAGAGAGCCATTGTTACATAGCTAGCGTGCTCGGCCTTAGCAATGGGTCTGTGTGACATGAACTAGTCTGCTGTGTTTCTGTTAGCGCTCCTGTCTGGCTCTTCTCGCTAGATCTGCTTCTTCATTGTTTCTCATCCATGTGCACCGAAGCTCTAGGGCTTCTCTGGAATATTTGCTGCCTTCAGGTCAAACGGGAATTCCTATTTATGAGTTTATAAACCGTAATTTTATGCTGTACATTCAAGCGGGCCAATGTTCTTGTTTTTCACTTCCTGACATTAGCTTTATGTACACAGATTGTAAATGATAAATTCATTGACACAGCCTAGAAAACAAGGGTTTATACTCATGATATGCATTCATATAAATATACGTTTTAACGGCAGCAAGTATTCTAGTTTCCATGCTTTCTCTGAACTTGTAATGAATGGTGATAAATATTTTAGATGTGAAACGTTCGTGCCTTGATCTGGATATAAACTCCCTAAATGTTAGTGATATTACTTTGGTAACAAAGACACGCACCTAAATGCAAGACAGCGACCCAAGGAAAGCCAGGACTGATTATGAAGACTTACTCAGGCTAGAATAATCATAACTCATGAGCCATTTTCCACTCCCATCGATGATACTGTTTTGATCATTTTTCTTGTTGCCAGTCAATCACTTGGACCTGAAACCGTGTGCAAACACCTTTGAAGGATGCCAGCGTTGCACACAAGCGTTCTTGTTACACCTCTTTATCGACTGCTGTACGTGGAGATTTTTAATGTGACAAAACAAGCACACAGAGACCTCGAATCCCAATGGGTTTTCCATCGAAGAAAACTTGTGTCCTTAAACAGAAATGTGACTGCCATGTGATTTTCCAGACTAAGTTAAGACATTACAACATGTTGACGGACGCTCAGGATCTGGATGTTAAGTAGACTCTATTGTACACCGCAAGCTGCCGTTACTCTATGAGTTACGGGTGCTAAGATTCATCAATGTTTTCAATGCTGCTAAATGTACGTAGAATACAAAAGGAACACCATGTAGAGAAACATATCCAGTGTCATGTAAATAAGTTGCTTGTATCAATGTGAAATGACTGAAAAGAAAAAAAAATGCATGTATATCATTCAGGAGTTGTTACTGTGGTGGTGTACATGTGAACTTGACACTTTTTTTAAATTGGTTTTTTTTTTCCCAGTTTGTATTTCAGTTTAAGGTTAAAAGGAAATTCCAGAATGTTTTGTTGTGTTTTTATTGTAATTATAATTATTATTTGTACTGAAGATCCTATGAGCACATCCCAGGTTTGGGAAATCTTATGTCAGCAGTATTAGAATCTTAATTTCAGACGTGTGGTTTTTGATGTTGTTTCAGTGACAGCTTCTTTTGTGCACTTTGGCAATTATACTGGGTACCTTTGCTCTGAATACTTTGAATGATGAAAATCCAGTTTTGAAAGTGTCAAGGAATCAAACTCTTTAAAGCTGCTGTGTGTGATTTCGGCATCAATGAAATTGCAAATATTCTTAAAGTGGATTTCACCAACGCTCAGATAAACTCTGAATTTGAGACATTTAAACAATGGAAGAAAAACAAACCAAAACAAGATACATCAATTTGTCAGATAGATGGTAACTCTAATTCAGCACAAATGGTATTCTGGTTTTGTCAGACATTGGTTCTTTTCTGCTGTCTATCAGCTTTAATTCACATCTTTAAAAGGATGAACAATATGCTGTGCCACATAGGCCTTTGGTGGAGGTCTTTCAGAGAGCAACCCAATCTGGATTATTTTGAACTGAGCTCAATAATTGGGCACAAAACCTCTCTCGACTGTGTTCATGTAGCTCCTGATCTCTCCTCCTTAAACCACCATCAGCCTTGGTGTAGCTTCTGAAACCTCCCTTGCTCTTGTCAGCACAACACGGTTCAGGGAGTTTTTCCCATAAAGTAAATAATACACATGCATATATAGTAGCTCACAGAGTGATTCAGTTGTTGTTTGAAAAACTTGAAACATTTAAATAAAAAAAAAAAAGTAAATGTGACTTTTGATGGTGGAATTTCCTTTCTTTTAGTTTGATTATGATTATTTAATAAAGTATTCAAATGATATGTCTGTGCTCTGTTACTGAGTAAATCATGAAACCAATTCTTTGACGAAAAAGATATTCATCATAAAAATACTCAAAAGAAAGTGTATTTTGCATGAAGATAATTAAGCCATTCTAGGTCTAAAACTTTTTGGGATCATGACATGTCAGGAAAATAAACCACATTTCTTCTACAAAGTCTTATTACTACATCATGTGAATTGTATTAAAATGATAAATAAATAAATATTAAATATACATTACGGTCAAGTATTTATAGCTTGCATATGATATATTTATTAACGTATGCTTATTTAAATCATTGCATCACTATAACCAATTAAATAACAACATAATTTATTATAGAAATAAGAACTTAGCTAGATTAACAGTGTTTGTTTCTCTTGGTTGGTGCATTAAGGCAAATTTATTAGTGTTAACAAACAGGCTCGTATATATTCTACACAGTGACAATTCTGTGCACCTGTTGGGGTTGTTTATTGTCTTTAACGTCACTCTCCACAGCATGTGCCAGATACACACCACTATTGTGCTCCTGCTACACATGATATACAGAGCCCAGCCCAGCCGTCTGTGCAGTGAGCCTGTGCTGAAATAAATCTCGTCTGAGAGTGAAGCGCGCCCCGCTCACAGGAGCACAGCCGGCCCAGTGTCAAAGAGCTGCTCTGAACCAAATCACGTCCCGCAGCAATCAGCTACTCATTCACATCTTCACTTCTGTAACGCTGCAGTGGCCCGGTGCCTTCTGACGGACAGACAGCAGCATTAGTGCAGTCAGTGACTACTGCACAATCCAAGTAGTGTATTTAAACAAACCACTGATTCTGAATAAATAAACTGAGAGACACACATGAAGAAATCTTCTACTTGGCTTTTAACCTGACTCTCTTTAATGAAGTATTTTGAGTTTTACAAATGAGGTTTTTTTTTAAAGATACAAAGCAAATAAAAGCCTTCGCACTTTGAGGTTACGGCCTGAAAACAGAACTAAAATCTATGGCGGTCACAAAACAGCCAAGGTCATGTATTCAACTGCTTTGTGTTCATAAAGAGACTAATAGAGGAAATTAGTATAAACCTAAACCAAAATCATTGCATTATTTGCAATTTAACAACTGCAACATCACTTCTGAGAATGAGATATTGTCAACTTGAAAAAAATAAAAAATAAATAAACTCCTAATGCAGCCTAATAAACACTGTTTATAATAAGAGGACATGGCAACCCATTAAGAACGCGTTCTGCGAACAAGCATAATTTTCCAACCGTAAATCTTAAGGTGACCATGAAAATGTGTCTTTTTTTCAGTGGTTTTTTTTCAATTGCTAATAAGATAAATCTACCAACCCAGTGAAAAAAACAACAACCCAGTAATTTTTTTGTAATCCTTTGTCTGCAAGCTTGTAAAAAAGTCGCGCTCACAATTTGCTACCCATGTGACTTAGAAAGGGTATCTTATAATATTAATCTGCACTTTTCCACAAGTTACGGTGTAGGCCTACATTGTAACGCAATGGTGAAAGTTCGAGCAAACTGTTCTAACCAATCAGACGCGATTCCGTTGAGATTTTGAATGCAATGACCAATCAGAAACGTTCAGATTAGTCATCGCTGAAACACAGCATAATTCTCTTTAATAATGTAAGTTCTTTGATCACTTCCTTTATAATATTTTCACTGGTCGCTGTAATATTACCATTTGCGTGAGACAACAAAATGTTGCTGTTGTTATCATGGTGTCAAGAGTTTAAAGAGTGAGTTTTGTTCTGTAAGTTAGTAATTGCACTGATCTGCTGCAATCCACCACACAGCGCTCAGTATTTTTAGGATGACAAAAATAAATAAATAAATAAAATGTAATCGCTATTATTAACTGCCCAGCACTAATATTTACATTTAGCTTTTATCGAAAGGGTCTTACTTGAGGACAATGGAAGCAATCAAAATAAAAAAAAGAAATAAAGATACGCAGGTGTTATAACAAGTGGCAAGTTTTTATTATTATTATTATTATTATTATTATTATTATTATATCATAAATAAAAAGAAAACAGAATAAAAAAAGAATAGAGAAGCGAGTA
>JAUMHI010000064.1:3606733-3623219 GCA_032359435.1 Enteromius unitaeniatus
GGGGGTTTTCCACTGGGAACAGTACCTGGTACCTGGTCCTTTTTTTAGTACCACCTCAGTCGAGGTTCCAAGTGAGCGGTACCGTTACCAAAACGTGACGTGTAAACTCACTGGTCACTGATTAGCCGCAGAAAATCGTCATTACTGCGTCACTGAACTTGCCACATGAGACACAACAGACCCGCTAGATTTAAATCAGCACAGCCAGCGAAGATCAAACGCAACTGTTTTGTTTGTTTGTTTGTATCAACCAAAAATGGCTGTTTCGTGGTCTATTGAGAAAGTACAGATGTTCCTCTCCTTGATAGCTGAGGAGCGGACCCAGCGAGAGCTTGATGGGGTGATGCAGAATGAAAAATACTCCATTGTTTTGTGTTTGTTTGTGGTGCGTTTACGATGATGTCACGGCAGTAGAGGCGGTGCAACTATAACGACACGTGAATAGTCCCGATTTTTGAGGTCGTACGAGCTTGCATGCGATTTTTTTGGTTATCGGATAATTTGGACTGTCGAGAAAGAGGACAAACTCGCTGAACTCTGGCAAGAACAGCGAGCGCTGTATGATATATCGAGCAGCATTTAAAATAATATAATAAATAGTAATAATCCATAAAAAAGCAACTGTCAATATTGATTTAATTCTCTGCCCTTCAGCCAAACTCTTTGCCATGCCCTTCATTTTCTTTTCTTTTTTGTTTTTTACTGCCACAAAGGAAAGGAAAGGAGTCCATGTTTTGGCATGGAACTTTGTGAATGCGATTGCCTCGGAAATCGGCAGGTTTTAAAATCGTGCCGTGTACCACTGCGTCCGTAAACAATGTCACTCGTGAAGTGTGCATGGCCATACTGACTGTTCGAATTTGCACCTTGTACGGCTGCCTTAAGGCGACACCCTGCTCGTTTTGAGCTTTGAGTATGTGTATGCTACTAGTTATGACAACGTAATGTTCATACGACTAAGCAAACGAGAGATCGCATGATTCAGTAAATAAATGAATGAATGAGTGAGTCAGGTGGACAAAAACATGGCACCTGCTTGGTCGTGCTGTGCAGGATCTGAGTTCCCTGCTTTTGACTAAGTTGTCCTTTAGTTTAAGTCAGGCAGCATTAAGTGGGACAGAACTGAAATCAGGGCAACTCGCAATGCAGATGAATAATTGAAAGCAACAAGAATAATCCACCAATCATAATCATTATCACAATCACTGTTATTAGAGTCACATACATCCTACACACCGGATGAATGAGTGGGAAAACCTAGAAATAATGAGCAGATCTATATTTGCATCCATATCTTCATGTACGAGCTAGCTATAATTGTTCAAAGCAGATTTGAATCAACATGTACATCCCATACAAATAAATACTGGTTTGTAACATTCATAAGTGCAAATATACATTGCTTTACATACATATACAGATATATTTAGCCTTCAGTAGGACATGAAACGTGTAGACAAGGATGTAAATATAGATTTCTGCTCTGCAAGTTCAAATGTATGAGCTTGTAAAGACCGACTGAAGTGGAGGTGCAGAGGGATCTGCTGTCTAGGTGTTATGATCCCACTCCACTGTCATGTCTAAACAAACACTTAAACTTAAGGAGTCAAGAATGATTAAGTGAAACAGCTATAGAGAGCAAGAAAACAGTGAAATGAAAGAGGAGGAGGAGAAAGACAGGAAGTAGCAGAGGTACAGTCTCAGGGACCACAATAAACCATGTTGATAGACAGAGACCTAAAGCGCCACAGGAAACTGACAGATAGAGAAGTGAAAAGAGTTTGTCTGTCACCTTCTGTAAGAAGAGCACTAGTATGGGGATGAGCGCGGCTCTCTCTTGCTCCAGTGTAAAGAGTGTGCGAGGTGTTCTCACGAAGAGCTTGGTGTGGCCGTATGCTACATCGTCCTCAAAGCCGTGCTGGTTCACGATGGCCTCCACAGCCTCCTGGTCAGAGCTCATCAGGTGATTAGGCCAGGTGTATTCACAGGTCATTTTGTACCTGAGCAGGAAGACCAAAGTCAGAATTTACTCAAAAAGAGGTTTGCTTTAGTCAGATGTTGTACGTTTTAATGTAGGTGCCTGCTGAACAATTGGCATTTTTGACTGAAATAGCACATCCCATGTGGTGCCATTGTTTAGTGGATCGTTATAGAAATACAAATTTAATACACTATTTTAATTTTGGTTCACCAGCTACCAGCATTACATCCACATAAACCAGCATAAACTATGCATGTAAACCAACGGGACTCCAAGTGGCTGCAAGATTCTTCTCAGTGATCTACGGCTGGCGTTCCTTTTAAAAACAGCTGACGGAGATTTGTCGCTAATCAAAGAACCGGCTTTACTGACGAGATGCGCATAATATATCGTTCAATATATATCGCCCAGCCCTAATATATTTATAAATGTATACTCTGTCTTTTTAACTTGATCTCCTCAGGGTATAAATAAAATAAAAAGATGAATGGTGTTAGTATGGTATATTAAGATCGAGTATCTTTTCTATCATTACTTTCACATCTTTCCGAAACTTCCTAACCTCTTCACACTCCCATATACAGTGGTACAGCGTTCCTTTAAAGTTATTACATCTTGAGCAAGTATCAGGAATATTCTCATTATATTTATGCAATACAACTGGAGTTATATAAATCCTCATCAACCATTTATATTGTAGCAGTTTTAGTCGTGTGTTCGTCTTAGTGATTGAGCTTTTTTACATGCTTCCATCATTTTTTTTTACTTCAAAAACTGTCATTTATAATTAAAAATCAGGGTTCCTGCATTTTTGGAAAACCTGCATTAATGAGGAAATTTAAAAAGTGTTGATTTGGACATTAAGAAGCATATTTTAAAGAAGTTAAAGTTATGTAAAGAACTAAAATGATTTATCAGGTAGAAATATTATCAGAATACATTAATACTAATTAAAATAATATATGAAAATAATTAATTTAAAATGTTAATATATTATATTTAAATTCAATAATCTCAGAAGTTTCAAGAACTTAATTTTTAGTACTTTAGTAGTACTTTTTAGTATTTGTTTCTCAGCAACTTCTACCAGAGTTCTCATAGTTAACTAAAACATAAAAAAAAATTAAAAAATCATAAAATAGCCATTAACTAATTTTTTCCCAGCCATTTGTCAAGACAAAATAAACTACAGTATATAAACATAAATGTACATAAAAAAAACTACTAAAAGTGTCAAAAACACAGAGTAAAATTGTACTGTAAAACTATAATTAAAACTTAAAATATAAAACTTAAAAACAGACTATAATAATACAACATATATATAACATAATAATATAATGTAACAAAACTATAATTGAGTGATCAATAAGTGAACTATAAGTGATCCTAAAACACAAACATTGTTGTCATCACAGCAGAAGAACCAGAGATATTATGTGAGCCTCTAAATATTGTCTTGGACAGTGAAGACTCTTGTTATCATAAAGGTTGAGAACCACTGATGTAAACTGTGACGTCGTACCTCTGCAGAAAGCGAGCATAAGGCTGTCTGTAGGCAAACCCAGCTCGACGCACACGCACATTCTCCAGCAGTCCCAGGTACGCTACTTGATGCCGGCAGCGGCCGTCATCAAACAGCAGGGAGGATTTCACCTCATTTGGCTTTATACACCGCACATAGTACGGCTCCTATAAGAAAAAAATTATTCAATATAATTTGCAGAAATTGCCAAATAAAAGCATTTACCAAAGGCCACAAAGACATGATATTGAACCGCAGCTGACCAAGAAGTCAGCTTAGTCACCAATAACAACGATTTAATCAAGGCAACATTAAATTATATTGTTATGGTTCAATGCAGTTAGTTGTGCTAATAATAAAAGAAAGCTAACTGCTGCAATAACAGGAAGTATTATTATGTAAAAGATACACAATTTGCAAAGAATTAAAGAGAATTTTTCTCCCTGACCTTTCCTGGAAGCGTAAAGCTCACTTCATCAAGACTGCACCGTGTTACACTGATTACAACAATTCCTAGAACTGTGAGTTTTCCACATGAATAGAGAGCTTCTCTACTACACACATGTCTTTTTTTCTGTTTATCCATCCATTCATCTCATTTTTTTCATTAGACAGTAGATGAACATAACCACGCTTGCCTGGATGACCAATTTTCAGCAGGTTAAAATGGGAGGATCTATTTCAGACAAAATGATTACTTTGGTCGAAGCTCCCGAGGGCTGTGTTTTACCTCCATTATTATGTTTTCTATATACTAATTCTTGTATGAGTATTTTTAATAACAGACATATTCTCAAGTATGCAGATGATACTGCTTTGGTGAGCCTTTTATATGAAGGGGAGGAAGAACATGGGCTCTTCCTTTTATATTGGGGCGAAAACTGAAATATCTTCAAAACTAAAGAGATGTTATCGACTTTATAGGGAATTAACTAGGAAGCGAATTTCGTCAGCAACAAATTATAAATACCTTGGTATATTGTTGGACAATAAACTTGGGATGCATGGACTGTCTGTGTAAGCAAAAAGCTACAACAGAGAATGTACTTCTTAAAGAAAATATTGTCTTTTCATGTCAAGAGCAAAATGTTGATGATGTTTTATGAGGCTTTTATTGAAAGCATAATGTCATTTTGCATGACTTGTTGGTATTTTAATGCTTCTGAGGCCCAGAAGAGATCATTGGGGAAGGTGGGAACAGAATTAGAGAGTCTATATAAAGAGTGTGAAATAAGGCTAACATCATGGTGAATGATGAGAGGCATCCTTTATCGTACACCTTTTAATTGGTACCATCAGGTCGACGATATTGTGTTCCCAGATGTTAAAAAAATTGCTTACAATTTTAATCTATTCCACAAGCAATTAAGTTTTTTAATTCTTCTTCTAGTGGTAGTTGATGGTGAGTTCTACATTGTTTTACAAATATGCCTAATGTAAATCGTCGAATGCCTGTGTGAGTGTATGCTGCAAACACAATTTCCCTATGGGGATAAATAAACACTGAACCGATTGACCTATTTATCTATCTGTATGTCTATCAACCATTCATCTATCTACTGTGTCTATCTATTTATTAATCTATCAAACATCCACCAATCCATCTACCTGCTGTATCTATCCATCCATGTTTATCCATATATTAATATATCCATCACCCATCCACCATCATGTATACTGATTTTTCAAGAAAATGCGATTCATGTGATTACTTCTAACTTAACCTGTTAAATGACTAAATCAAGCTGTCTGCATTAAAAACAAAAGTAATATCAGATAGAAGCTCTTTGAGGTAACAACCGCACATATTCTTTTTTACAGTGAAGAGAGCATGTGAAGTCAGGACGGATGGGGTGAGTGGTCAGATGAGGTACAGGTGTCCCCACAGGAACAGAGGGAGGGCAGCCAGTCCTTTACTGTGACCTGAAAAAGCACAAGCTGCCCTGGATGCAGCCCCACTTTAACATACAAACACACGTGTGTACACACACACGTGCAGCCCGGCAGACACAGAAACAAACCATCATGAATGCATTGGTGTCCTCCCAAATTAACAGCTCCAAATTATTTAATAAGAGAGGAGAGGGGAGGAGGAGGAGGTGGAGATGGACATGAAGGAGAGGAGAGCTGCCCATGACTCAACACTAAAGCAGGATTTAGCAGGTGCTCCTCTACTGTTAACTGCTTTATCAAATACAGACAGTCCCCATTAGAGAGATTACATTTTTCAGCACGTCTACATAAGAGATTACCTGAGCTATTCTGAGAGACACCTATTTCATCTTTTCACAGTAAAGAGTATTAAAGGGGTAGTTGTGTAGATTAAGCCCAGATTAAACTCATGCTTAATTCTACAGAAAACACATGTTCTTGCAGACATATTGTTTCATGATTGCCCCATCACACCAACTTGTGAGAGTTTACAATTTTGAACATAATGGGCTTAGAAGACTTTTTTCACAAGAATCGCAAGATAAGGATGTGCATATGAATCAAGGGGTTAAGTGTACTCTAAATAAAGTAATCCTCAATTTTCTTCTGACACTTAAAGTGTACTTACACACACACAAAAGATTGCATGATATAACATTCATCAAACCAAGTGGCATTTATTTAAAAGGAAGACTTCTTTCTGAACTCCATACATCCACTAAAAATAAGGACACTACTTGCTTAAAAGTTGTTGTAATAATGGCTCAGAAAGTACAATTATTTTGAAGAAAGGCTCCAGCAGCATTTATGTGCAGATGCCATCGGGTTTGACATTTTATTCAATGCAATGACATTTATACATATTTAAGTGTGGCTTAAGCGTCCGAATGTTTTTTGGGGTTACTGTATGACATTTGAAGTAGTCATTTCTTACCTTACAGGCCAGTTTGTCCACTAGAGCAATAATAGAGTTTTTGAAGAGTGTAGCTGCAGTTAGAGGTCGTTTGGTCACCTCTGTAATACTCATTTTCCCATCAGGCCACATTTCTTTGAGGACAGGGTCAGAACTGTGAGAAAAAGTTGAGAAAAGAGAGTGAAAAAACATAACATAAATGGAAAAAACAGCAAGAACACGGAAGTGAAAGAAATAGAACAGAACAGGAATATAAAGAGGAATATTCAAAACAAGTGCCCTACTTTAATGAGTCCTTGAACATACAAAGCCTTAATGCATTATTTTAAAGAAACAGCTCAACGCAAAATAATAATGTTGCAATGATCAAGGGTGTCATCATTCATTTATACTCTCTTGTGTCATTCCATATGACTGTGACATGTGAAAGTCAATGGCATTTAATATCATTGATGTCAGAAGACTGAATGAGATACAAGATACAGACTGTTTTATGGTGCATTTTAGTCCTCAAAAAAGCTGTACAGGCACAATGGTGAAAAAATAAGTACAGAATATAATTTTTTTGGATTACATTGATTATTTCAATGAAAGTAATGCTGAAGTCTCTAAACTACTACCTGTTGTACATCAGTCTCTTGAAATCCTGGAAAAGCGGGTCCTTGTTCTTATCAAGAAAGCCCTCAACTGAGTACCTGAGAGGAAAGTGAAAGGAGAAATCAGTACAAGGCATGACATAGAAGAGGAAATTACATTAATTGACTGACTCAGTTGTTAAAGCACTCAGCGAACAGTCCTTCATTTATGACTCAACTCACACACATACAGATGACTCACACAACATGCAGGTAAATCTACACTTGCGCCATTATCAGAACAGCATGGCATGAACAAAATGTTTCAAATGGCTACTTCAGAAAGAAAGGTCTTAAAGAAGATAATTAGACACATTCTGCTTTGCCCTTTTTGCCTTTGTCATAGACGGGAGATAAGACAAGGACGGGAAATGATGTGGAGGGAAGGGCTGATTGGGACACGACTCCATTTTTAACTGATGAAATGCAATAACTTTAAAAGTACTTTGGTAATATGGTGCAACGATGGCATAAGATACTAAAACAATTGCACTACATGATACGAAATTAAACAGTGGTGGCCAAAATTGTTAGAACACCTGGCTGACAGATCTGAAAATAATGACTTTTTTTTAATTTCATAATGTTCATGAAACATGCAGATGGTAGCTCTGTACACAACACATATCAGCTAAAGTGAGCCGTACTGTTTTTAGCGAATTATAACTTTAATATTTGGTACTGTATTTCCACCTTTTGCAACAACACATCTCTCTGGCAGTGAACTCCGGTGAACTTCAACACTAACGTTATCCTATGCCTTCTACAACTTAAGGCTTTCCTGTGAATCTGTATAGCTTAATTTCCAACTTGAACCCACATTTTCTCAATAGAGATTCAGACTTTGAGGGTGCCAGTCTGTCATCTTCTGTGTTCAAAAAGATTCCTGCAATAGTTTGTTTTATGGGTATTTAAATGGTCAGTTCAACAAAGACAACTGGAACCTCTTAAATATGCCAAATGTTCTAACAAAAAATGTATGCTGTTCAAAAGCTTGGGGTTGCTAAGACTTATGAATTATTTGAATTATCTCCTATTCACCACGGCTGCATTCATGTGATACCATAAAACACATTTAAAACAGTAATAGTGTACAGTAACAGCTGATTTAAATATTAAAAAGAAAAGTAATATCAGATAGAAGCTCTTTGAGGTAACAACCGCACATATTCTTTTTTACAGTGAAGAGAGCATGTGAAGTCAGGACAAAGAAATTTATACAGATTTAGAACAACTCAAGGGTAACTAATTAATGCTGGAATTTTCATTTTTGGGTGAACTATTCCTTTTAGAAACATATCACCAATGTTGCGATGTATTTGCTGTTTTTTAAAGAACGTGAGCATTTTTTTTATTAATATAAACTTCAAAAGAATGGCATTCATTCAAAACTGTTTAACATTCCTTCTAAATGTCTTCACTGACACTTTTAATAAAAATACATCAAAAAAACAAATAAATAAATGACTGACCCCAAGCTTTTGAATGGCAGTGTAATATACTTCAACAAACTTGGACAATGAATACCAAGAATACCAAACCAACAATCCTAAATACGAGAAACTGTGCCAAAAAAACTCCAGAAACAAACAGCTATTCACTGTGATTTGTTGATTACGTAAAGTGTAAAATGCTTGAGAGAATGTATTGTGTGCGTTGGCCAGGTACAAAGTCAAAGCAGCCTTGAGTTCATACAGCTCTGTGGACCGGATTAACAATCGCAGATGTGGCACGCCAACAGTCAGACCCACGCACATACACACGTGTTCATTTAATCAAGTAGAAAACAACACTGCATAATACACACAAGGCAAGTGCACCTTATTTGCTTACGCATTTCCAAAGACGCACATTTGTTCACACTCACAGTCAAACATGTGCATGGCCACATGGCTGTGGTGGGGTAAAAGCAGTTCTGAGAGGACAGATGCTGCCCGTGGCCTTTCTGCAGTAGGCCGGGTGAATTCCTGAAAACAGGACGAGAGTCAGGCTAAAACAGCAAGCCTGAGGGTTTCCAAGGGAGCAATCTGTGCGTGTAACATACAAAGCCATCCAAAGCGTGAGAATACTCAGATAACCACGGACGCAGAGACAAGTTAATGTGATAGCAGCTAAAAATACTGGCTCACAAATGCATCTGCTTCTTTTTCAGCACTTGTATGGCAAAGTATGATGCTGCTTAATATGGAGTGTGAAATGGTCATATGATAAATGTGAGATGACTTTGTGGAACACATGATAAATTCGCAAGAGGAAGTGTGTCTAGAATTGAACACTAGCTTACTAAAGGCTAAATATACTGCTGAATTACTGCTATGGTTAAAATGAAAATAAATGATTTAAGTCTCTATGGTGTGAGCAGTTCATCCTTGTATACATTTTTTGTATCTGAGTGTACAGTATTTTTCCTGCAATGCCTACATCTCATAAACCAATCAACAACCAACGCAAGTCCCCAGCCTAGTTTATTATTTTTCAGAATTAGACTCAAAATTCATTGCAACATCTCAGTAATACTGTATGCTACATTGTTTTAACATGAGCTCATGTTGTTGCATGTAAGTGGGCAGGCAGCTATGTTTTAAAGAGGTCATACGGTGGAACATGCACTTTCTAGCTGTTTGGACTGAAATGTGTGTTGGGAGTGTGTGTACACAACCACCCTAAAATAATAAAGATCCACAAGTATTTCTCAAATTTCTCAAATGCATGTCGGTGTGGCGTCACACAGACAGAGGCCCCTCCCACAATAGTTGATTGACAGCAGCGTGTCACACAGACTGAACTGGTGTCTTACCTCAGACCCGCCCTGAGTGAACCGTCATCAGACCGAGACGCAGAGTCAAGCAAGACTCCTAAGAGCTTGAGGTGTTTTGTTGATGAATGTATTAATGAACATAGCAGTAGTCATTTACCCCCGACATCTGAGTGACGAAGGTGCAGAGGATTGCGTTTATGTTCATGCAAATCATTCATGATCCAGCCTCACCTACAGAAGCAGTGTGAATCTTTGCAAATCGCTTTTCCTAATAATGTGCTATTTAGCAAGTTTCACTATGAATACATGAATATATATAAATATATATAAAAAAAACAATATATATATATATATATATAAAATAAACGTTTTTTACTCTGTCTTTGAGAAATTTTAAAGCAATCTATATTACAAACTTTCCATTAAGATCCTAAAGAATCATATTAGCTTGTGAAAAATTGCCTTTGTTTGACCCTTTTAATAAAAGTTTAACATTTTTAAAAGTTTACATTTTTTAAATAAGCAATAATTGAGATAAACGTCCTTTGTTTTCAGATGCGACTTAGTTTAATGTTATTTTATTTCTGCTTTCACTGTACACAGTTAAAATACTGGATGTGACGATGTTCAGCATTTTAGTTCAACTGTGGTCAATTGCACTAATTAGTTCACTCACTTCAGTTAAATCATGGCCATGTTGCACTAATTAATTCACTTGTTTTAGTTAAATAATTGCATTTAGCAGATGTTTTTGCAGATGCGACTAACAAATTAGGACAACAGAAGCAATAAAAACCAACAAAACAGCAATAAAATGTATGAAGTGTATTTCTTGGTTAGTCTAATGCAGTACACATAGCAAGGTTGTATTTTTATTTATAATAAATAAATACAAAAATCTATCAAATTGCATCCATCGTGATTAATTGAATCCAAAATAAATGTTTTGTTTACATAATATAAAAGTGTGTACTGTATAAATATAAACACTAAATCTAACAACATAAACGTATTTACGTGCACCTATTTTGAGATATATGCAGAAAGTGTGTGTATTTACTGTATACATATACATAATAAATAAACACAGTTCACATAAATATATTATGTAAACAAAAACTTTAAATTTGGATGTGATTAATCAAGACTAATCTGAAAGCCACATAAATCATGGCCACATTGCACTACAGTAATTAGTTCCCTCATTTTAGTTAAATCATTGTCATGTTGCTCTAATTAGCTCACTCGTTTTAGTTCAATCACAGCCGCAATGCACTAATTTGTCATCTGCTTTTGTGCTAAGTAAAAAAAAACACTACACTGTGCAGCTGATACGATACAGTAAAATGTTATTCTGAACATAGACAAGAAGTAGACTACATATAAGGAGATACATAACTGAAGCTGGGGAAAAAAGAAATAGAGAGCATGAGACTGAGGGAAATAGGTCATGGTTTGCAGGGGCCGGTCAGGGTGTATATTTAGTGAGACCTTCCTCCATCACTGACACAGCTGAGCCTAAGGGATCTCACAGATTTTATTTTGCAAGTGTGACTGAGGGGTTGACATGCCAGTTCTGAAAGTATTCATCCTGAGGGAACTTCCTAGTGTGTGTGTCTGGGAGAGAATGAGACAGGCATCCGTCTAGCAAATCTGTATGGCCCATGCATTCTCAGACAGATCCAAAGTGACTGTCACAGAATTGTGAGCATGCTTTAATTGCAGGGTTGTCATAATAGTGCCATTCAGGGCTACAGACTGAGTCCTCTGCACTCTTGACCCAATTATCAAGCATGTGACACGTGACTGCCGACACGGTTCATCCCGTTTCTCGGACCAGAAGAAACGCTGAATTTACAATTCTCTCCTTGACTTCTCCTGCCGGCTTTCACAGTTGACTCCCTCAGACTTGTGAAGAACAGATCTGAGATCAGTTTCAACAGTAAAGGAATTTGCAAAAATGCGCTGCGAAACTTTATTTCAAGACTAAATTAGCTTTAATCAGTTACTTCTGGAGTTATACTTAAGCACATGCTCATTAAGGAGCGAAAAGGAAACCGATGTGAAAAATGTGTCATCTATTTTCAGAGCTAAGCCCTCCAGTAGCTTCTCCCTGCTCCTCTTTCCTCAATGAGAAAAGGTCTCGCTATTTTCTAAACGAGGACACAGCCTTTGCTGAGGTACAGCAAACTGCAGACATCTGCACCAGCAGCAACTTTTATGTATTTATAAAACTGCATCCTCCAACCTTTAAAGAAAATTCACCTTCAGATCAACGCATAACGTCAACGTGAAATCCAAACTCTGAGTTCTCTTATGTTCAAGGTCCTTGGAATATTGAAATGAACCTAATTACAAGATGAAAACCAGAGATTGTACTAAACTGGTAGGGTTTGTTAAGGAAGAAACGACAAAAACAAAGCTGTTGATGTTCATCTTTAATGGTTTTATGTCTATCTCAAGTGGTCTGAAAACTGTAAAGTTGGTTGCTTAAACATTGAAAATCTTCCTATTTATTTTTGAGTGATTATACCAGTGCATTGTATTGATATCCAGTTTTCTATTTTTATTTTACATGGTTTAACTACTGACGCTTCCTTATGATATAAACATATAAAGCACAATTATATACACATTTAGCACAAATTAAGATGCACTATATATGTGGATATAGACATGTGACACATTTTTTTCCCTTAGATTTAGAACTTAAGTTGAAATGTAATGATCCCTTAAGGTTCCACTTTTTAGAGTCTACAACAGGAGGTGTCTGAGGTGACATCTATTTAGGGGGCACCTAAGTAAGTACAGCAAATGTTTGAACCCAAAAGCTTATTCTCTTATTCAGTTATCAAGTTTTGTTTAATTGCAGTATTATATCATGACATAAATGTAATTCAGTACATAAATCAAATGCATTACTGTGAAGGATTTATCAGTGCATTTCATTCTAAAGAAAACAATATTTATCAAAATGTATAAGTAGTCAAAATTCAAAGTGGATCAAAAAAGTTAATTAAAGTTGTCCTATGACAAGAACGCAGTTTGGTTTTAGGACAGCTTTGAGGAAAGATTTTTATTTCCATTCAAATGTTGACCAGTGTACGAGGGTTTGTGTTGCTCAGTTTGTAGAGTGATGTGTTATAAGACGAAAAGCAATCATAGGTTCATAAAACGCTACAAATCGTGGCCTTGTAGGAGAGTGCTCTCATCCAGTGCTCTCTCCACCTACAAAACCACGACTGAGGTGAGCCCCTTGAGCAAGGCACTGATCCCCCAACTGCTTCCCACTTGTTTGTGTTCATTGCTGTGTGTGTGTGCACTTGGATGGGTTAAATGCAGAGCACTAATTCCAAGCATGGGTCATGGGCCACTTTCACTTTTTAGGCAGGTGAGAATGCAGCTTTTACGATCCAATCAAATAAAATTCAGAAAACAATCTAATCCAGATAAATGAAAATCAATAAAAATGATTTAAAGGTGAATATTCTGTTACATTATCAACGTTATTTTTATTTGGTTTCTTATCATAACAAGCCGCAGGGTTTAATTTAGTTTTGTCTGTGCATGTTTAGTTTTTTTTACTTTCAAAGCCAGATTGAGTCCCATTGACCTCTGTTATATGACTGACAGACTGCAACAGTTTGAGTTCTCTGTTTGTGTTCTACAAAAAAAGTCACCTACATCTTGATAAATATCAGATCTTCCTTTTTGAGTGAATTATCCCTTTAAGGGGGATAGTCCACAGACCAAAGTGTTACACTGAGGTCAATATCTTGTAATGTTGCACTATAGCTTTCATTTGTAAATGTCGATAATATGCAAGCATTTCAGACTCAGACTGCTGCTGAGACGAGCAGAATTTCAAGCTCTCCCCATCAGCATGTTCACCTCACCTGCACTTGTCAAACGAAGGGCTTTAAAACACTCACGTAACGTCTCCCGCGTAGTGTCGGATACGGAAATCTCTATTGAACTCTATGGTCTTGTCGGCAGGACAGAGCTGAGAGAAAAAAATACATAATTATTATTATATATAATTATATCAGTGGTCATGGCATCAACAGGTATCAGAATCTCCATGTTTTTGTTTTCATGTAGGTGTAATGTAAGAGACTACTGCCCCCTTCTGACCCTGCTACCATATTGCAGAAATGCCACTAGAGTCAGGTTAAATGAGGTTGCAGTTTTGTTCCATAATTCATGACCAGCCTAAAAACGTATGCTTATTCCATGCGATTGCTGAGGCAAGAATGAACGGTCATACTTCTGAGTGCTTACTTTCCGGGAGGTGTAGTGAGGGTGCTGGCCCAGCTTTTTGTTCATGCTATCCAGGCAGACAGTATCTGTGACTTTCCCTGCAATGAGACAGGCTTCATCCAGGATGGAGATAATGCCCTTATGAGGCTGCTCCACTAAATCCACTATAATCTGATTGTTAAAGTATTCGATCTAAAAGAAAGAAAAGTCCAGTTTAGAGAAAAGGTGCATGGATAACGTTTAGCATGAATTAAGTTATTGTGTCATACTCACGTGTTGCCATGTGATACCCTCTCTCTGGTACTCGTCCTGCTCCTGCCGTAGAATAAGCTCAATGAAGAGCTGCTGTAGCTTCTCGTTGCAGTAGTTAATGCAAAACTGCTCAAAACTGCGGATATAAAACGTGTTAGAAAGAACCAACCACTTAAACCACTCAAAAAAAAGAAGAATTTTCACGCCAAGCAATATTAATAACTACACAATGCAAAAATGACACCGACCTGTTGTTATCAAAGATTTCGAAGCCATAGATGTCCAGCACACCTATAACAGTGTTTTTGCCATGTAGAGCAGGATTGTAGTCTTTCACTTCAATCACGTTATTGATACGACCCACTATCCACGCAAATAATCTCTCATATAAAGCCTAAAAATAAAAGCCATGCATACATAATTTAATTGTTTCCCTAAAGTTCCCTTTTAAGGCAACTTTTGAATTTCCCACACACCCCTGATGTTAAACATACATTGTTGATGCAAGTCTAATTAGAATAACTGTTTGGATGAGACACAAACAAGGAAGTCTTCTTGCAGGGAAGTGTATAATACCTTGGCAAAAGCATCTCTTCCATAGCTAGCTTCCTGCTCGTTATGTCCCTTTTCAATGACCTCTCCACCCCCAGTAGCCACTGTACGGAACAGCAGTGTTTTACTGGTATTTTCAGGCTCTGTGGATGTCAGTTCAGAAATGTGCTTCACTGTGTCTTCACCAACAAGTATGACATGTTCACCATCACTAGTAAACTGAAGGTTACCCTGAAACAATAACATTGCAAAGCATTTAAACCAGTGGCTCCAACTAGCCGGTATTTAACTATTCAAAATAAGACAAAACAAGTTTTAAATGAAGCTAAAACTTTTGAATACATTTGATCCTTTAAAAACAGGGTATGCATAATCTTGGACAACATGAATATACTGTGGCTTATACATAAATGTAATTTATGAATCATTTTATTTTAGTAATATACTGGGCCTTAAAAAAACGGAAAAGTGAAGAAAAACAACAGCAGAAGACAATCTTTCAGAGCACTCAGAATGGGACTGACCAGGTGTAGGATGGTGCTAAGGATCTTGTAGATGGAGCTGATCTCTTTACTGGTGAAACCAATCACTTTTAGTGCTGCCATCACTGCTTTGTGACATAAGGAGTCATTATTGGATGCCTATAAAGATGATTTGGAGAGAAAGAGAGAAATACTAATACAAATTCTATAGGTGAGCAGAATGCTATCCATTCAGTGTCGAATGATTAGTCTGTGAACTGTATACTCATAGGATAAGTACGTACAAGTGTGACGGAGGCTCCTTGTGTGGTGTAGGCATAATCTGCGGGATCTCTCTGCAGAAACAACGACTTTAGCAATTCATCAGATCCTCCGCGTAACACCTGCACAAACAGAGCATTAGAAATTATGATTTATCTGAAATGTTTAACAGTTCTTGCAGCATTTAGCACTCTTTAAGTATTACTGTAATTTCATTCATCATAACCTGTTCGGAAGATCTCACCTGATAAAATGAGTGGAAGTTTCTCTCTCCCTCCTGCTGTTGGACAACTCTAGACTGTAAATACAGCAAAGTATTTGTGTTAATACTGTGGCTTATTCCATAAACTCCTTGATGGAAACGTAATTTCTCTGTTACTTTTAAATGTTTTTTGAACGTTCTAAAACGATTATCAACTTTAAAAAAATAAATAAAAACACCGAACATCCAACTAAAACGAATCATAAGTATAACATCCTATGATGCATTCCAAAAATAATGCTGTAACGTTCTTATTATGGAGGACATTTATGAGATAACAGCTACTGAAGAGATAACAGTGTTTCTACTGTACCCTAATTTTTTAGAACGTTCAATGTTGAATTGAAGAAAACATATTAGAATTGTTATTGCACAATATTACTTAAAAAATAACAGGCCTTAAAAAAATAAAAAATATTTGGTTCGCGCCAAATGCTTTGAACAAACCAGGCAAACAATATCCTGAACATAACACAGCAAAGCCATACACATTCAGTATAACACCCTTATATTTGCAAGACCTAATGTTAGCTGAAATAAATATGGGCTTTTTTTTTCATCAAATTGAGATCACCACATTCCACTCGAACTATTATGGTTCCTTTTCAGGAACTTCAACACTGCGTTGAACACGCTTTGGGAAACACCTCGGTGTTAGCCACGCTCTGAAACA
>JAUMHI010000064.1:3627279-3640306 GCA_032359435.1 Enteromius unitaeniatus
GTTTCCCAAAGCGTGTTCAACGCAGTGTCTCGTTCCTTCAAGGAACATGGGTTATATTCATAACCCTGAGACGTTTTGTGCTAATATCAAGTTTCATTTTCATATGTCATGTTCCTGAGGTGTCTTGGTGCTTTTACACACTGAAGGCCTCACCTTCTCTAGGAGGTAGTTGTTGATGTGTCCTCCTGTGGGGTCTCCGTTGAAGTTGAAGTTAATGTCCATGTATTTGCCGAAGCGGCTGGAGTTATCATTGCGGTTGGTCTTAGCATTCCCAAAGGCCTCTAACACGCAGTTGGATTTCAGGAGCACGTTCTTCACACTGTGGTGTGATGCAAATACAGTGAAAATATTGTATAAACGTATTCTGTCAGTTTACACATGAGTAAGAAACTGAGTAAGAAGACGATGTTTAGCCTTTTTCTAAAATTAAGTAGGCTAGTTAAACATGAACATTTGGCATTTTGTCATACAAATCAGTTTTACTACATGATTGCAAAATAAAAGCAATTAAAAGCTTATAATTAAATACAAAAGAAAAATAAATAGCCATAAAAAAGTCCAGAGTTGTCAGTATCCCCAGAATATACTGACCTTTCGACCTCTGCCCTCTGGCTTGGGTTGGTGATGGCTGCAATGTACTGCATAATGTACTTGCTTGCCTCAGTCTTGCCTGCTCCGCTCTCACCTGAAACACAAGGATAGTTGTCTAATCCATACAGTAACATCTTTGTTTATCAGTTTTATTATTCCCTAATTAGAGGCACAGTAGACAAACTCTCTACATGGTTCATCACAGATACAAAGCAGCAAAGAATAGTCATGGAAGATATGAAAGCAAAATAAGATTTTATATAGGCCTAGCTTTTTAGAAATACTGTAGGTCTTGGATTGATTTTGATCAAAGTGACATCACGCCAGTTTATTCTTTATTGTTCTTGAAGTATACCGCAACTCTATATGGCTTGCTAAGACATATTATTGAGACCCTTGTGAAAAATAAATACACTAAAATGAAAAAAAAAAGTACACTATATACATTTACATAAAAAAATAGTCTGTAATTGTACTTTTAGTATACTAAACTGGTCTAAGTCTGCTGAATTGGCACAACTAAGTTACTTAATGCACTTTAATTGTCAGGTATTAATGCAGAAGTCCAACTAAATATATGTGATGTGCTAAAGTGAAACTACTGCAAACATACTTTCAGGTCACTTTAAATATTTTGGATTTAAAGGCCAATAACTAAATTTAAAGATCGTACTATCCTCATCATGACATTAAAAACACATGTTAACAGATTTCAGCTATACTTAGTATAAAATAGATGCATTTTAAATATACTCTGTTTTTACTCTGAGAGTGACAAATACTATTCATACAGTATGCATTTTATGTAAGTGGTCTGTTATACTGCTATAAAGATCTCAGGATTTGCATTATAAGCTGTTCGATTTTCAAATTTAAATATCAGCAACTTCACCATATGTTTGCTCAGTCTGAGCCTATGAATTAATAGTCTGAGTGTTTTTTTTTTAAATTTTTATAAGCCCCATATTCTCTATTTAAAAGCCTGATGTATCAAATATGATGCTCAACAAAAACATTATTTTAAAAAAATTAACTAAAGGTTCTGCAGATGTATCATTTGATATGTCAAAGTTAAATATGACACGCTTTCATTGTGCATTTGTGCATTTTTATTCTGGGTGTCAAATTTGATTATTGTATTGTTGATTATTGTACAATTGTTGTTGTTTTTTTAGCTGTGAGTGTGTGTTTAGTAGCAGCTCAACCTGAAATGACGATGCATGTGTCTTTGGCTCGTCTCTTCATGGCTTTATAAGCAGCATCTGCGACAGCATACAGGTGAGGTGGATTCTCATACAGTTCTCTTCCCCTATAGTCCTCAATAACCTCCTTCCCATAGATTTCCAAATGCCTGTACGGATTGACTGACACCACAACTTCTCCAATGAAAGTGTAAATACGGCCTTTCTCAAACCTGAAAACAACACACAATACTGTGAATGATATGCATGTCAAGCTGAACAGCAGAAACATCTTTAACAAGACGCTTTGTTTTCATCTTATGTGCTGGTTTGGTTTAGTTCCTGATGAATTAAAGGGCACAAAGAACAACTGATGGATGCTTTGAATAGTACTGTAAGGGATAGTACTGTAAATCATGGAAGTACTTAAAATGAAGTTATATATAGGATTACATGCTGAATTTGTTCACCATTAATATAATAAAACATCATAAACAACATCCCTTTTATACAGTATACACATTTTAATCACATATCATAATACAATTGGAGATTAGTTTAAATTGAAACAAAAGGGAAACAAGTGTTGTAACTGTTAATCTAGGTGTGATGTGCTACAGTGTTTCTTAATGTCGCACGCCTGTATTCAGCAGGAAGTGATACGGTGTTGGGAAGTGAGAACAGGAAGTGCAATGGGGCTCAAGATGACTCACTTTCTAAATTTCAGTCAACATAAAATAAAGTGTAATCTTAGTTAACCAAACATATCCACTAACACACTATCTCTTCCTGCTATACAGCGAACATACATAGACATCTCTATGAAGTTCTACGAAGAAATACATTAGTCATTGTAGACGATAAATTCTTTCTACCCTTTCAAAACATCCACTTTCAGGTAAATGTCGCCATATAATTACAAATAACAAAGACACAGTATTAGTAATATTTGATTCGGTTTGTAGGATGTCTTCCTTCAGCAAATCATGAACTTAGTGTTGTTTTGATGTGCCATTGCGTGGTACAGTCACATGAGGCCTGGTCATACCTCAGCTGATAAAATGAACAAAAATGGATGAGAACTGAACTAATTTTAATAAGATTTCAGACGCGTGAGTATCTGTTGCATACAAAACAAGTGTCCAGTGAAAACGTTAATCGCTTTTTAAACTTCCCACTCATAAAGAGTAATGTGAAAAGGTCATCTGATTTAACCCGGGTTTAACCAATGACATCACAGATTTGGGACTTGAGTGCAAATGCTGTATGTTAAAGGAAAGGAGAACTAGAACCCTGTGATTTCATCATCAGAAGATCCTACTGGCTGCCAATGATCAGCTGTTGTAAGACATGATAAGTCATTTTTGGTCTCTTAAGCTGTTTATGTCAGCCACTAAAATGTATATTTCTGCTATGAGCGGGAAAGTCAAACGCGAAATGACACATTCTTTCCCCTCCACTTTTTTCGTCTAAAAATGTGTCATTTTCTCATCACGGCATTGTCTACCAAGAAGGGAGTGGTCGAAATCAAAAAGGCACTAAAAAACATAAAACGAGACTTAAAAGCTCACTTTGAAAGTAGAAGTTTGTTAGTATCTTATCAAAGCTGTCAAATTGTGTCGAAGCTTAACATCAGCACCGAGTAACCTTTTTGAAAGGTTCACTGTCAGGCTCTTTATAGTACATAATGTCCATTGAATCTCCCTACACAAGTCTACTTTAGTGTAAAACATTCACTCCTACCTTAACTTCAAGTTCTCCATAAACTGCTCCATGGTCACCTCGTCTAAGAGCACAAAGTCTGACTTGCCGAACTCCAAGCCCTCCAGCTCTGCCATCCTTGCAGGAGTCTATACAAAGGCTGAATGGATGGAGAGAAAAGTGGAAAATGATGAGATAGACACAGGATCTGTGTCTACACTGACTGCTGTCCTCTCGAAGCCGCTAGAGAAGACAAATGTAGAGTGGGTGTGGCCTACTTCTTGGTAGTTGCATGATCTGAGGCTGTGCTGAGTGAACTCAGTGATGACTGCGGTCTGCAGGCTCCAGCAAGTCATCCTGTTCAAGAGAACCTAAAGCATATGTATGTGAGTATTTCTGTATGCATGGCATAGAAGGAACTATCTTTAAACATGAGAGTATTTCATGTCTCTCTGAGCTACCACAGGCCCCAAAAGCAGCCACAGCGCAAACCTCTGTCCTGTTAACGAAACCTTTTTTTCTCTTCAGTATTTGTCATGCATAACCTTCTCCATGTTTGTGTCATTTGACGTAAAAAGAAAACACATTTTGGCTTTTTAAACACGCAATTAATTGTGCATATCCAATAAAATAAAAATCTATATTTTTATATCTATATCTATATTTTATAAAAATATAAAATCTTCTAAGAGGATGAATGGCATTTCCGGAAGCCCAACCTCTTCCTCTGGTCCTGCAATCACAGGGGAGTTTGGATCATACATAGAGTGCTGTCAAGAGCTGTATCTCTCACATAGTCTGAGTTTTGCTGCCCACACACACTAATCTAGGATCTGTTCCATTCTTGCAAAACCTACTCCCAACCATAAACAACAGGACCAAACCAGATAGAAAGGAAAGGACGCACAGCATGCCATTTATGGAGAAATAAAAAGGGGAGCAATTGTGATACCAATCAGCAGCGATACGATCAGTTAAATACTATGAAAGCATCCAAATTAGCACGTTGCTTCTTCTTAATCACAATATTACAAATTGTGTTCCATAAAAAAATTTAAGACTACACATTCTGTTTATTTAATTTGCTAGTTTATAATTGACACTTGAGTGCAATTCAGGTCCATGTCAAAACAGTTTATTGCTGTAAAATCAAAAAGTTATGTAATAATGTGTGCTGATATTCCAGTTTTACACATTAAACTACAATAAAAAGAAAGTATTTTTCAGGTAATTAATAACACATTTTACAATTTGTTAAAAAATGCTTATGCAGTTTAATAGTTTGAAAACAATAGGAATCATCAGCTGATACGTGTCAGTAACTAATACAATCTTCACATAATTTAAGACAGATTAACACAAATTGCTATTTGATAAGAATTATTATTTGTCCACATTGCAGTAATGTCTAAAATAATTCAAATGGCTAAAAAAAATTCACAAACCACTGGTAAATCTCAAAATAAATGGGGATTTTCATCTGACAGAAACCTGTATCTGTTAGAAATTCGCAAATAGACATTTTCAATTAATGTTTCGTAAACCTTAAAAACAAAAGCACTTTGCACTGTACTGTATTTCTCACATTCTATCCTGTTTAAAACATAAAGGGTTTTGGTTTCAAAAAGTTCTTTTTTTGACAGGGAGGTGCTCAGCCCCTAAATCAACCACAGGGCCTGCCTCACTTCCTGTAGAATGCAAAAAAAAAAAAAAGAAAAAAAAAGAAAAAAAAAGACACTTCCTTATTGAGCCTCCACGGTAATGACGAGAGTCTTGACAAATCAGCAATGCGGAAAAAAACTGAACATAAAGCGAAGTGCAAATACAGAAAAATATATTACACAGGTGAACAACAGCTAAAATACATTATGCTGGTTTTCTTTGTCATATATATGAGACAGTAATTACAGTACATTCACAGTGATTGTTACACAGTGCTCAAGAGTGTGTAAAAATTAAATAGTCCTTTACTGACCCTGATGGTAATTTTCTGGTAGTGTCAGAATAATCACCGCACAGTGTGTTTGCTGCTACATAAAACTGTTTACCTCAAGCTCTTATTCCTTCCTCTTTCGCTGCTTCCACATTTTTCCGCACACATAAAAATAAATAGAGCTGCTAAAGTGTGATTCATCATGCCCTTTTTGTTTACCACTCGTAAAAATAAAGGTGCTCAAATTCTTCTTAGCAGTGATGCCACAGAAGAACTCTTTAGTTTCACAAAGAACCATTCAGTCAAAGGTTCTTTAAAGATTTCTTACCTTTTTATGATCTGAAAAACCTTCTTTTGCCACACAGAACCTTTTGTGAAACTTAAAGGTTCTTTGTGGAACCGTTTAGACAAAAGGGTCAGCATGAAACAACGTTATTTTTAAGAGTGTAGGTGTCATCATCGTACATTCTCCATGCGTAGCCAGATTTATTAGATCTGTATCACACATTTTGATCTGCAATGATCTTGCTAAAACCATGCAGTCTGTGTGTAGAAGGCTTTAAAGTAGAGGTAATCACAAGGCGCCTGAACAATTTTATTTAATTTCTTTATTTTACAATGGATGATAACTTTGTATGATAAATTTTTTGCAACAAGATATATTATTTACGTTGTTGTAAGCGAAACCTATTTATGAGAGAATCAAAATGAGTTGTTAAAAGATGAGATTTCACTTTAGGATTTCGCTTAGATATCGGAAGTTCTTTAGTGGGTGTCGAATCCTGCTCATCATTTGCAGGTGGTTCTTGATTTACTCTGCTTTGATTTTTGTGCTCTAATCGAGAAGCGCTCTTTGCTCTGCCATGTTGTGCAGAGGATTTAGACAACTTGCGACCTCTTTCCTGTTGTACTACTGGTTGCAATTGAGAGTCAGTCCGAGAATGTGCAGCAGAGGAGCTAGTTACAGTGGTATCAGCATCAGCAATCGCATCAGGCCTTCGTCCTAAGTCTACGTCCTCTCTGGTCCTTGTTTTTCCTCTTGGCAAAGACTTGCTGCGTCGCAGAAAGTTCTTCGTAAAGTCTCTTGGCAAGGTATTGTTAACCTCCCGTCCAAGAAGTTTTTCCTTTGCTTCATAACTGTCTTTCGATGAGCCCACCACTTTAATAGTGCTACCTTCCTGCCTAATTAAAACTGTAAAGATATCTTGATACGAGTAAGCCTTCTCAGTTATGTATTTCCTCTGACTGCTGTCAAGTTTATTCAGGTCTATTTTGTGTGTGCGTAAAGATGAGCTCATCTCCTGCATGAATTTAGAACATTTTTTTGCTGCTTCCTCACAGGCTCCTCCTGAGAGTTTAACCTTAACAAAACCTGAATCTTTTTCGTAATGAACCTTAGTGTGGTAATCTGATTCTATTTGGTCAATAAATGATTCCTTGAAGTGTTTTACGTAATTAAACACATCTAGGTCCACATGGAAGGAATCTTCAGTTTTCCTGGGAGATGGGGTTTTCTGGGGCCGAACACTTTTGCTGGAGTCCGTATAGCTTCTGGTGGGACTGCTGAAGGAACTTTCTGTACTTGAACTAACATCCAGTGGAGAGGCAGCCTGCATGAGTGCTTGTCTGGTTGGGGACTCTGGGGTTCTCGAGTTTATTCCAGAATGTGTATTTTGGCTTCGCTCTGAATGGCCATTGTTGTGACTGTGCCTCGATGTGGAATGAGATCTAGATTCATAGTCACTGGAGACTCTGAAGACAGAGTCAGACGAATAGCCATTAGTGTAATGTGAAGGTGCTCTTCTTTGAGGCTGGGTTTCTTGAGAAAGAAGACGTATGAGTGTGGGATGGATGCGTTTTAGGTTAAGGAAGGTTCCCTGCAAATGCAGCTGTCCTGAACTGGTCTCTGACACATCAAAACCATGGCTATAAAGAAGATTTCGGATCATTTTCTGACTGGAGAACATGCTCACATCAAGGTATGCTTCAGCTGGCATGTCAAACTGAGAAAAAAGCATGAACATAATAAGCATATTAACGCAGTGCTGGTCTTCCTTATATGCACAGTATACATGTTGTGTAGGGTCACCAGGATATTGCGGGGCCCCCTTTGCTTTTAGGTATGATTTAAATAGAGCATCACTATACAATGCAAACATGATGGTAGTATGCAGATTAAACATGGAATTTATTTTTTAATACTTAATGATTTGTATGCATTCAATGGTTTCAGATTCAGACATCATGCAGTGCATGAGGCAGTAATGACATGACTTCCAAATGAAGTTATCCTTCTGGAGCAGAAAAATGGCCAGTAGTCTAAAATTTTAATATTTGGAGAATTAGATTTTCATATGTTAACGTGTAGATGTGTTTTTGTGTTAACGTGTTTATCATGTATCAGTAAACTAAGCATTTTGAAAATGATTTCAGCTGTGTGTTATAGTTTTTCTGACTGCTAGAGGGTGCCAGAGCCTTACTTTCAGAAAGCATTCATTTAGGCCTAGTCGCCAACCAAAATTTCGACTTGCGTCTCTGGGGCCCTCAAAAGATAAATATTAAAATCCAAAATAAGAGAATAAGGTTCACCAATGAAATGTCTTACCTTAGGCTGATGTATCTTATTAACATCCAGTGGGTAAAACTGCCTATCCAGTTCAAAAACATGCTTATGTTCCAAGACTCTGGGCACTAAGATATTGATTTATTTATTTTTTAAAGAAAAAGAAATGTTAGTCATGAAATATGATGTTAAACTTATGTGTAAGAACAGAACATCAGTGCATAGTATCATACCTTCTGATTCGAAAACAACATAAGCCTGGCCTTTGCTGGAAGTGGGATATATCACTATTAAAACCTCTCCGCCATTGTTACTGGGCCTCAGAAAGTGCATGGTTAATTTGTCAATCATTTTATTATTATCGGAGCAGTTGTCTGGAAGTCCATTCACTTCAATAACCATTTCCTTCGCATTCATCTTAACGCTAAAAGAAATAGTAGGGGAAAGTATAATAAGTTAGGCTATTACCACACAAAATAAAGTGTCTGTCTGTCAAATAACTTACTGAAGCTCACATAGATATGTTACAAGACAAAATGTTTCGCTGAATGACAAACCTGTTTAGCTACACCTCGAGGACTAAGAAAAATAATGTTGCAGACCAGCTTGAATGCTATGCCTGAATGCGAAAGCCACACCTCCTTTTTATCAAATCAGGTAAAAAAAACAAAAAAAAAAACAAGGAAACAATAAATAATAAACATGAATATGAACAGACAAAATGTAAACAACTATAACTATAAACAGACAAAATGTAAAAAAATACATATACATTAAAATGATAGTAATAATAATAACAATAAATACATTTGCATAGAAATGAAAGAAAAAAGCAGCACACACATTTATTCCATAAGGTCATTAGTTCATTTACTAATTTTTTAATTTAATATAATCCGATTTTGGGCCTACGTTCGTCTATAATGCAAGTAAGTTAAACAAATCAGGACGAACTAAACTATAACTGCACCGTCGAAAGACGTTTTCTAAAACGGTTAAGCGTTATTTGTTCCGCACTTTGAGCGTAAATCTTTCTGGTCATTAAAGTGAGAGTTGCTGGATTTGTTTGTAGCTTTATCAGTGGAGCCTCGAGCACAGAAAACTTGCTTTACAACCGACTTTCCAGCATACCGTAAGAAACGGGAAATGCAGTGAGATTTGAAGATTAATGTACAGCCATTGTTTTAGTATTTTACAGTCGTTTCCAAACACTTACCTGTCCACGACTGTAAGAATGCGTTCGCCAGGATGACACTGTAACAAACACTTAGCTCTTAAATGAAAGTGAAACCGAGCACACGTTTCCACAGAAACAAGGGGCGTGTCCGCGTGCAGTTGAAAAATATCAGGAACATCTCGCCTTGAGTGATTTTATTTAGGGATTTATGCAGAACATACACACAGTAAAAAACTAGGGGAAGTAACAAATGCTTACAAAAACAAATAAACAATCAAACATCGCCAATAATTTGGTGAATTTCTAGAGCGTTATAAAACCCTGTGGCTGGACATTCACCAGTCACGTGGAAGAATTAGGTCATGTGTAGATAATAGGTGTGTTTCACTTCAACCTTAAAGCGTTATGTATTATATAGCAGTATGAGTATGAGGTAGAGCAGTGCTTCCCAACCCTGTTCCTGGAGGCACACCAACACTACACATTTTCCAACTTTTCCTAATCAAACACACCTGAATCAACTCATTAGTAGAGACTAGACACGACCGGAAATATATTGGTCAGATAAGGGAGACATCCAAAATGTGCACTGCTGGTGTGCCTCCAGGAACAGGGTTGGGAAACACTGAGGTAGAGTATGAGGTCTGATATAGGAATGGTGGTTCTCCTGATTTTTATGATTTTAATGAACTCAACCTTGACACTGGGAATTATAAAAAGACTAAATTGATGATTCCATATATCTATTTAGAGAATGCAAAAATTATTTGTTATACATGTTGTGAAACATTTCTGTTCTTTACAGTGAATAGATACTCATCCTTGTACACCTCCAAGTGTTACTGTAAATGAATGTCAAGGTCAAAGAACAACACTGACACTAAAGTTGATGCTTGCGCAATAACCTTAAGAACTTTAGCTGAAGAGATTAATTATTAATTCCTTTATCAGATGCATCTGAATAATGTGTGTAATTAACTTGGTGTTCCAGAGACAAGTGATTAAAAAAAAAAAAGACTGTACTGTATTACATTAACACTGAGCAACATGGCTACCAGAAAGTCTCTTTCCAGAAACTGATTTGAAGGCAATAAAAAGGTAAGACATCATTAAAGGAGTTAAATGTTCCAGCAAACTAACATAAAGGGGTTTATTTTTTTTTAAAGCAATAAATTGATTCACCATTAAGTAAATATCAGCTGCATATTCATGTAATACACTTAGACACTAGAATTAGGATTCAGATTTTATCTGAATATTGCTTATCTTACCTGTTTTTACCCTTTCAATGTTAGGTGGAAGAATGACTCTAAATGCAAGACAATGCTTTTAGAAAATAGTGTAATCATTCACTCATACTCAAGTTTTTCAAGGTTTTGGAATTTTTTTGGTCAAATATGATCTTTTCTTTTTTTGTACGTTTTAAGTTATACACCGTTTCCCTGGAGATCATTTTTGTGTTTATCTTGCTGTGAGGTTAATTGTAATTTTTTTTCTCCCTCAGCAGCATGCTTTAAGATAGTGTGTAAGAAATAACATTTCAACCATAATTATTTGTTTGCCGAAAAATTAACATATGGGATGACTATACATAGTTTGAACTAGATCATTCATCTTAGTTAAAAGCCACTGCTTTAATTGGTGGAAGTTGTAAGTTTATTGCAAGCAAGTTAAATTAACTAAAATTAATGTCCAATTACTTATGTATCAAAGGAACCATACAAGCATCAGCATAATGTACAGTCAGCTAGTTGTTATACACAACACCGTGTTTTATCTGCCACATATATGAAAGAAACTATGAGAAAAAAGACAGACAATAACATTTCTTTAAATATTTTGCTCTTTATTATTAATTATTCAAAATTCCTAATCAAAAGCCTCTGGGTTATAACAATACTCAGCATTTGAACCAACAACAAATGCACCAAAAATAATTGTAATTGTCAATCTCACAGTATGTAATATTCAATTCTGCCCTAATATTACCTTAACCAACACTCAGTGATCCAACACCACAGCAAAGTAGGTGTTTCTCCCTGTAAAGGACAAAAGGAAATATCATTTTACATGAGGATCTCGCATTTCTACCAATAAGATTCTAGACAGCTAGTTTGTTTGAAGATTACATAACCATGCTGGGAAAGGCACCGCAGCAGGCCTCAAACCACCTCAATCTCTCTAGCAGACATTACAGGAAAGGCAAGAATCACAGTGACTAAGCCTTGCTGGTCAAGCCTGCAAAAATGTTTTTTTTATACAGAAAGCTTAAATAAAATTGTGTGTACAAACTATGAAAAAGTATGAATTAAATGTTTACCAAACTTCTTGAATCAGATATGAGACAGGAACTCTTCACCAAAATGTCATCAAGTCATGACCAATAACGTTATATTTCTGAGGTGGCCAGATGAATGTTCTTTGAAGGCTTCAGGGAAGGTCCATTTTGCTGCAAAATAAATTATTTCAGTACATTTCTGGAGCAAACGATTACATTGTGCAGGGTTTGAGATTTAAAACTATTGCCTGTCTGGGGTTTCTATAACCATGCTGTAGGGGGTAGACAGCACGGCCTCAAACCACCCCATGTCCATCTAGCAGACACCACAGGAAAGGACAGAGTCACTTGATTCAGACTCATCCTCGCTGAACGGCCTGCAACACGCACTACTACATGCGTAACATTACCACACAAACTGACAAAATCTATATTTATAGGTCAAACATCCACATAATCATTTTAAAATATAGATTAGTATACAAAAAGTAATTTAACCATCGGGCATCTAATCTCTCACCGCACGTGGACTCTTGGGACCACGTGCTTTTTTAAACTAAACAAATTCAAACAAATAAAGCACAAAGCTTAACCAAGACCAAGGGAAAGAAATATTATAATACAAATTTAACATTAAACACTCTCGCTCTCTTTGTTTATTTATTTTATATAACTTTTATAACTTAATTTTACGTTACTAGGCAAGAATAATTTAAGCAACCTAAAAATATAGCATTATAACATTCTACACCTGCAATATATCACATTAGGATGAACAATATTTATTTGTGATAGATAAAAAAAGACATTCAATTCTTACCTTAAAGAAGAGACGCCGTAAAAGCCACCGCTTAAGCAGCAGTCCTGAAAAGAAAGAAAGAACCGGAAACACGTCAGCGGCTGGTCTTTTTTTCTTCTTCTGAAGTTTAATGCAGCTCGCAATATATTTTTTGGTGCATTACTGCCACCCACTGGAGAGACGTGTGAAGCACTAAAAAATGAAACCTGGCTGTTACTTAGACAAAATATTAGTTTAATACTCTATGCCTAGTGTATATACTACGCTGTGTGTATACCACAGCCATATCACCCTGTAGCCCAAGTTCCTGACTCTCTGTGACAAAGAGTAGGGCTGTAATCTGGTGTCCGGGCCAAATTCCTTACACAGACCCTCGTCAGATCATGGCCTCCTAATAATCCTGTAACTGTTGATTGTCCTGTGGCTGCCGCATCATCCAGGTGGATACTGCACTGGTGGATGAGGAGAGATCCTCTCACATGATTGTAAAGCACTTTGGGTTAGGAAAAAAACAAAGCGCTATAAATGCTTCATCCATTCATTCAATCTGGACCATTGTTAAAAAGACAAAAAGACTGGACCCCCGAGGTCCAGTGTATTTACTGTAGTCCGCATTATGATGATTCGATTAGTGAACTACAGAACTTTTTCTGTTTTATCATGCAAGTTTATTATTATTATTTTATTTTATTTGAAACTACATTTTTAATTTTCTGCAATCAAATTCCAAATGGATTATGTAAGAAAGATTCCACTGACCACAGTTTGTTTGTTTATATATATATATATATATATATATATATA
>JAUMHI010000064.1:3640406-3654579 GCA_032359435.1 Enteromius unitaeniatus
ATTTTTTTTTTTTTACAATTTTACAAACAGCCATATGGTTTGACCTTACTGAGGCAGAGCCTATAGACAGAGCTTTCTTTTGTGTTTGAAAAAATTATGTAACCTATGTGTGAAATATTAGTTTATCTCATAAGTATTCATTTACTTTGCACCTGCACTCACAAATACTAGCCTACATCTTTAGCACACCACCTGATTTTGTATAACCACCTATTAATGTTGCAAAATGCGCAAAATTAGCATATTTGACCACTTGACACTAGTTCTATATTGGCAATTATCCCTGCAGAAAAAAAACAGCTAAAACCAGCTTAGGCTGGTTGGCTAGTTTTAGCGTGTTTAAGCTGGTCTACCAGCTAAAACCAGCATAAATCTTCAACAGAGGAAGTGCAGACAACAAGTCTGGAGAAAGATCCTATTAAAATAACCAGTCCTTAATAATCTTTAACAACAGAATTCTTCTACATTTGATGCAGTGGGTTTCAGCTGATGACCACCCCACATATTTCTAAATTGCATAATGATGAGCACCAATTTTTAGAAAAATCACAAACAACAAAGTTATGCTTTACTGTCATAAAAGGCCAAAAAACTAGTTAAGGCTGAAGATAAGTGGTGAAGTGAATAAATAGAATTTGTTTCAGTATTTTCAGATAAAAGAGTTGTATGTCCCGTAAAAAGGATTCCCAGTAGAAGAGGACACTACTATGCGTGGAACAAAACCATAGGTCAGGTGTGATGCACTCTTCCACTAGAGAGCAGCATAATACTGTTAACCATATCTCAAAAAACAGCAAACAGTAAAATAAGAGAACTTCAGTCAATGCAAGGAAGTAATCTGTAGTTTAACGTTTACATATATTAAACCCTTAAAGTCAAAGCCATGCCTTTGGTTTACTCATACTGGTCAGTCCCAGAATTGCCAATAAAGGAGGTAGCCAGGAGAAATCTGTGCCTTCTCTGTCTGTATACACCGACTGTCACTGTTTGTTAACTTATTCTACAAAGGGTTATGCAAATGTACCCTTCAATAGCGTGTGATAATGACATCAGCACAATGGTGCAGTGTTGTTGAATGTGAAACATGAGGAAGAGTTTGAGTTTGACACATGGGGCTTTAATCAGACGACACAGAGAGCCACACAGCAATATGAGAGCACACAGTCCTGTGCCAACACAGCTAAAACGGGACGACAAACTGAGCCTGAGACAGACATCAGTGTTGTGTCATGAACTCCTCTGTGATTAATCTATCTATCTTCCTGTCTAAACAAGCAAACAAATAAACATTTCATTACCTATAATAAAAATAATGATCAAAATAACATTATTAAAATTTAATTTAATTTAATGAACACAATAATTTATTTCTGTAAAGCCAGCTAGTATGTGTTCTGCACATTTAACATCTACAATTTAACAAATTTATCTATCTTATAGATTTTTTTTTATGATGGGTGTTAGTTTCTTTAAGGCAAACTAAAAAAAGTAAAAAAAAGGTTTTTAGCTAACATTGTTTTCGATTAGATCAATAAGAAATGCTCTTTAAACAAATGGCATGGTCATTTCACATTTTTTGACTTGTTTACACATATAGTAGACGATCCTCGACCTTATATGATGCAATCAAAACAGATCAGTGATGCATCTTTATGCCATGATGACCCCCTAACAGACTTTCACAAATTTCTCTAACGACCCAGTAGTAGAAAAAAATAAAGAAAATTTAAAAAAAGATGAACCACTGAAATAGTTCTTGGATAAGACCTAGCTGGCCAGCTGTCTCCACTTGCTCTGCCAGCCATTAAGAGCAGTAATCCACCTAAAGCAATTCTGGGTAAACTGCACAGTTTAACAATGCTGTAATGCAGTGACGCACATCACAAACAGTACGCCTTACGCCCCTGACCTCTGCACTGGCCTCGAGGTCAGACATCACTTTCCAAGAACCATACAGATGCTGCTTACTTTTTGCAGGTTATGATTTATAGTGAGATTCACAAAGTCGTGTTTACCTCTGAGAATAAATGCTGTTGCTTTAGCGTGGTATTACATAAGCAGAGCATTGAATGATGCCTTTGTGTGAGTGCTGCAAACTCTCATCAGCCGAAGATGGGGGAGGAACACACAGTGCTACACAGCGTGAAGGGCAAGAGGACACAAATACACACATTCATTTAAAGGAAAGTGATTCCTTAAAGTACTTACAGCGCGTTCTGTACAAAAACACTGCAGCAGTGATATGAAACAAGGCAGTGCAGACTAGCATTTCATACAAAGTAATACATCTGTGTCTATGTTTGAATAGGCAAGTGCAATGTTTCAGTACAACACCTGGGATACGTTAACCTCAATGCAAATTTTCCACTGAATGCCTTGAGACCAGCACAGACTCCAACACAGGGAGGTGTTCGACTGATAGTTGTGTGCGCAGCTGCCTGTGTAACAGGAGAACGTTGGGAAGATTTTGAAAGAGTCAGATCAATGGTTTAAGGTCTTATTGGTGTATAATCAGGGTTCATAAATTTCCAGTCAGCTGACCTTAGTGGTATCTTAGATTAAACGAGGCAAAAACAACAACACAGGTCTCATAGCATGGTGTCATAGCAGCCCCCCCATACACTCACACGAGATAAACTTGAGTCAGGTTCATCGCTGCCCCAGTAGGCCTCCTTTCACACTTTCCTGCCGGTTGTTACTAGCTGATAATAAGTGTTGTCTTTCACAGCTTCAGGTTGTGTTCTGTTTGCTGTGTTCACACAAAAATGAACATTCTGTCATCATTTACTGACCCTCATGTTGTTACAAACCTGTATGACTTAATGTCTTAGAACACAGAGATATTTTGAAGTGTGTTCAAACTGCTGTTGTCTATATAACAAACTGATTTTCAGTGTATATAAAAAAGCAGGCTTTTTCTAAAACATCTATACAGGTTTGGAGTGACATACGGGTAAGTAAATTATGACAGAATTTTCTTTGTTTTTTTAGCATTGTGAAAAAGACTTACACTTCGGAATACTTTAAAGAGTTATTATTACAGAGATAATATATTTGAAAACAATAAACTGTATATATACTGAAGAAACATAGCTTAAATGTAAGTCTAAGCTCTTCTAACTACAGAAACTTGCACTGACTGATCTTTTTATAAGACACGTTTCACTAGTTCGCGCTTTCTCATTAATGCGAGGGAGAATTTAGGTAAGTGGTAATAAAAGCAAATTTGGCGAGCTGTCCGGGGAGCGAGCCGGGAGAACGGCAGGCTCCGAACCCTAGAGGCCTGAGCCCTAGTGAGGGCAAAGGTTCGGCACCCGGCTCGAGCTCTTGGTGCCCCCCGGAGGAGAAGATTGAGCTGGATGGAGGAGATGTGGGAGGAGGAGGGTTTTTGCAAAAGCGAGATGCAAGGAGAAGGAAAGCTGGAGTATTTATAGCTGGCAGGGAGAGAAGATTGGGTGAACTTGATTAGGAGATGCAAAACAGCTGTGATTAATCCGGCCACCGCTCCTCCCGAAACTCCGTTATTATCAGAACGTTCACTTACACGACTTAAATGTCTTCATTGAACTATGGTCTAATCCTGGCTTAATGAACCTGGGCCTTAATGTACAGGACACAAGTCATTTTATAAGAACTTCTGTTGTCTTTATAAATGAAGTGTGTACCTACTACTAAATATATTTGTGGTAAACTAATTTATTATATATTTTAATTGATTGTCATGTATTATAATCAATTTATAATGAACCATTTGTAAGGATGAAGTTACAATTTGGCACATTTAAACATAAAATGTAGTATTGAATAACAGAGTGCAGTTAAGATTAAGTCATATATGTGTGTTTTCGTCTAGTTTAGTCTATTCTATTTATTTTTTATAGCACATGTAAAAACAAAAGAAATTGGTGTGCTTTAAATATCAAACATATGGCATACAATCCAAAACACAGTTAAACAATCACAAAATTAGATAAAATTAATTACAACCAAATGCAAGAGAGAAGAGTCTCTAAATGAGATTTAAAAGCATCAAGAGTGGCACAGCAGAGGTTACATGCAGAGGTAAACTTTTCCATAGGTGAGGACCTGTAACAGAAAAGACCCTGTCAATTAGTATGTTAATAGCAGTTAATGATATGTAATAAAACAGCCATGATTATTTGTTGCGATCAGTCTTGTAAGTTTAGTAGTTTTGTATGTTGTTTGAGGGTTGCAATCATCTGAGTTCCTCTGAGGGGTTGGTATCATCTCTCCTTAGATCTTCGTAAGGCCTGGATCCAGATTGAAAATTATGTAATGCCTAGTTACCTTGGGAATGCCAATCCTTTGGCAGAAAAAGAGAAGCAAATAGAGACAACATTAGCATAGCTCCTGCTGCAGCCAAGCAAAAAATGATAATATCCGATATTATATCGTCTTCATGTATAGTTTTAAAATTTGAAATCCGCTACAAGTGCACATTCAATACAATTAAGTGCTCTTAACAAGTTTCACAGTTTTTTCTCCTAAATCTCCACTAACCCACATCAAACCTATACAGATCTAAAAAAAATATGCCTTAACTATGCTCGGATTTGCCAAGACATAAAAGTCTAGTTTATTCGGCATTTTCACATTATCTGTGCTATATTTCAAGTTCTATATTCTTACTCTAACAATTGTGTCTTTTATGTCTTCTGCTGAATTCTTAAAGAAAAATCTGGCATGAAATTGATTTTTCAATGAAATTTGACTCGGCACTTAATTTAATCACATGAACTATAAAAAAAAACAATGTCTGAGCAATACATTTTCTATCAGGCTATGCTGAGCTGTACTGTGCAGTTACTGCATGGACAATGTTTGGTTTGCCTGTGTTAATATTATATACTGAAGGTGATCGCTGAACTGCATGAATGGCGTCATGGAGGAGTTGTATTTGCGGTGTCATCTTCTGGCCCGTTAGTCACACAGTAATACCCGCTCCGTTCCTCCTGCCATCAGCCTGATGACTCAGGTCTCATGTACCGCCGCTGGTTGCTGGATGTTCTGTTTCATTGTGACAGTGTCACAGGCCTAATCCTTCCTGTCTTCCATCTTGTCCAAGCTAGCTTATTTCTGCTCCTAAGCGCCATCGTTCCATTCATTCATCCATCTCTTTCCCAGGCTTATTATCTTCTCTCTAGTCTCCTCCCAGTCTGTGGGTCAGCTGACTGGATTAATCCATGTTATTTGTGGAGGCCCGATCCCTGCCTAATGGAATTATCACATGACACACTTCACCATGACACAGCATGTGTGCTGCCCAACGGCCCAGGAGAACTGACCGTCTGGCCTTCTCAGACATAACATGGAGGTTAAATGGACAATGACAAGTCATTCTTTGATGATTCAAGAATATCCAAGTCTTAATCCAATATTCGTTATGCATGCTATGAGGCTTTTTAAAACACATTTCAAAATGTGGTAATGTTTAAAACATTCCCTGTCTTCTATTGGTCAGCACAGATAGGCCTGGCCCCAAAGTCACGGCATTGGTTGAGGCAATGTCTCTGGGTCAAGGCGGTCTGATTTATTTATTTATTTTAGAAAGGAATCAACCTTAAAATAGCTTAATTAGATCATTTTTTGTTTGACATTTAAAAAAGAGAATAAAAAGAGAAGAGAATCTGAATCAATTATTTAATTCAGAAATTTCAGAAAGAAAATGACTTCCTAGTTTGCCTGAGGCAACAGGTAATAATGTGCTTTGCTTTATTAGACTTCAATATATCCTCAGGAGCAATACGGGTATTAATTTTGTATTGCTGTATATGCCTCTCAATGTTATGTTAGCCATTGACTTGTATGAATCACCAAGGACTATGGGTTTAGCTAAAATCTTTACTGTTCTACTGAGGGAAAAAGATATTTATCTTCAGTGAATGTTGTTGAAGACAGAAAGACGTGAACATCTAAATTAACAGCAAATTGTGAACATTTTTGGTTGAAAAGAATAAATTAAAATTTCCTGGTTCTTTACATGCTCCCATGTTATCCAAGACGTTCATGAAATTAAAGCAAACATTTCAGGATGTTTCTTATATGGTGGACTTCAAAGACTAGCAACGTAATGCCTTTGTGACCTTTCCAATGAGTTTTCGCAATGTGTGAAGATGTGCATCGCAGGGCTTTTGCAAAACGAGCATTTGTGGTTAAAATGTACAGTATGTCTTTTTTTACATAAGACCCTTATTCGTTGGCTAGAATCGTTGACAGCCCTTCGAAGCTCCATTAAAGCTGCAATTTGGACAGTCAACCTGTTGGTCTCCATTGAAGCACACTATAAAGAGAAAACTGTAATGTTTTCCTCAAAAACACAATTTCTCTGGAACTAAAGAACGAAAGACAAGAGCGTCTTGGAAGAGTAAATTTCCATGCTAGAGGTCAAATATTATTCTTTCAGAGGTGAAGTACATTACAAGTTCTCATTCAATTCAATTAAGCACACTTCTTTTTCACGTGGAGGCATCTGTGTTTCGACAGATCAGAATGTTCTGTCTATTGGTGTTTTCACAGAGGTGGTTGTTGCAATCACTAATGACTCCAGAACATCCTGCCATTACAGTATTTCTCTGTAACATTCTCGGGACAGAATGTTTTGAGAGTTAATGAACTATGACTGTCAGCATGTTATCAGTGAAGAACATTCACTCAGAACAGGAATATTCTGCCGTGCTTTGATGCCAGTGAATATGGCTGTAATTACAGTATACTCGCTCTTAATATTCTCATGCTTCTTATGATTAACAGCATGATCCAAAATCTTGTTCTAGATAAACATATAGTTTTTAAAATGATATATTTCGTCAGATTAGATAGAAAACAGGCATATTTTCACCCATACACTTAAATAAAATTTTATAAAACTCAGCTTAAAAAATGCAATTAGTTCAATTTCAATTTTTGAGTGTGAGAGGGTTTTGTTGTCCTAAACTGCTGATTCTACTGTTTTTGGTAGATACCAGGGAGATTTCTATTTGATGCATTTGATTCATTTTGTAGTAAACTATATACTTTACATTACATACTACAATACTTAGATTCACAATACAAGATTTAGAGGTTATTGTGTTGGTTATTGCTTGTTTAGTTTCTGATTTTCTGTCTGTTTAAAGCCCTGCCATGAGTTAATGCAGGTTTTCCACTCAGATAGTCCTTCTCTTCTGTGTCTTTCCAGTACAACCTGTATCAAGCGCCCTGCCAGTCTGTCTCCTCACGTCTGCATCACAATTACTGCACAGTGGATGAAGCTATTATTTAGCAGAGAAACTGAAACACAGTCCAGTTACAACTGCTTTTTGTCAGGCAGCCTGTGTGCAGACAAACATTAGGAGTGCATTACATGAGCTTGTTACTCCAACAGGGGTTTGCACTTTTTCCCACGAGTATTGCAGGCACTATGCTAAAGCTCTGTTTCCCAGAAAATAGCTGAAAAATTAAGTTTTGTTAATTTTTGTTTACTATTATAATAACAATAGAATATGCATAATTACATGCAAGTAACCTTAAAACAAAACCTTATCCTAAACCTAACCATATAATAAGTTTATGTAGTTATTTAATATTACTCAGTACCTAAATCTATGCCTGCAGGCCAAAAAACAAGTCTCTCATGTGTTTACCAAGGCTTTATTTATTAGATTAAGAAAACATTTAAATAGTAATATTGTGATGTGTTTTTATATATACATTTTAAAAAAATTAAGTTGAAATCAAATATCTTTTGAAATGTAATTTTAAATGCAAAAGCTAAATTTTCAACAGCCATTAGTCCAAACTTTAGTGTCACATTATTATTATTGGTGCTTAATTATTATTAATGGTGCATTTTATTGTCAAAGTTGAAACTAAAAAGAAGTTGAAATTTCTTTCTGCTTTATATGCAAGTTTTCAGCTTTGCTAATGCTAAGAAATAATTCTAAAGCCTGGAGCAATGGCTGATGAAAGGTTTTGCATGACATGAATTAATTACATTATAACATATTAAAATAGAAAAACTATATTTAAATTGCTATAACATTTTGCAGTATTATTGTGTTACTTTATTACTGATCAAATAAATGCAGTCTCATATATATATATATGTATATTAAAAAAAATCATTCTAGTTTAATAACCCTGTGAAATGACCTGTTGTCTGTTTTCTGGTTCAGACACATAACTAGCACTTATCACTGAAAACACTTCACACAGCATATTTGACATGGCTAGACATGATCTTCCAGACAAAGTCACTTTCACTGAGGGGCATGTCAGATATCAGAGTTACCCTACAGACTAATCTGATTTGATCTCATTATAACGGAGCTCCTACCTCTGCGTTCAGTTGCATGTGCTGAATATTCTTAGCATTTCTTTCTCAGCACTCAATCTGATGGTGAAAGTTCAGTGTGTTCATTGCTTATAACGCCATCACGTAAATAACAATTATTATTTACAGACAAGAAAAGAAACATTATAATATTATAATAAATGTGGCCATCTTTGAAGTGTCCTCAACTGACCTTATTAAGATTTATCAAGATCGTAGTACAAGCAAAGTATTGTAATCATTCAGTTTCCACTGGCTTGAAATTGCATAATCGTCACAGCCTTTTTTAAATTCTTTCATGTTACTTTCATAAATTATCTTCCTAAGACTAGTTGATTTCATATATTCATAGTTCTGCAATCATTTACACACCCTCATGCTATTTCAAACCTACAGTATGTGAGTTTCTGTTATTATGTGGAACATACAGTGAAAGAAGATATTTTAGGAAATGTTTCTGATTTTCCATTCAATGAAAGTCAATGATAACCTTTTCAAAATATCTTATTTTGTGTTCCAGAAAAGATGAGGGTTAGTAAATCACCCATATCTATTTCTGAGGATGTATTTGACCTTTCAGACATACAGTATACAGTAATTTCATGCCATGAGTGCCAATTTTTAAAATTCTTTTTCTTTTCTTAAATGCATCCCATTCTTAGTTGTCTGTTTTATTGAGTCTAGAGACACAGTTGACTTTCGACCCCTGTGCAAGAGCACAAAGGAGATTCAGGTTAAGTGGGGATCGAGTCACAACTGCTAAATCCATTTGCTGGAACCTTCCGCTTCAGACAGCAGGTGAGCCACAGGTAACCATGGTAACCAGAATAGGGGACTTTCCATTTGCCTGCAATTCCCAGTCGCCCAAACCATTCATACACAGATACATCTACAGTATGATCAGCAGGGGTCGTTGTCTAGACCTGATGGATTATAACAAACCTGCTGTGCAGATGAACATTTATGAACAATACAAAGCTTGTTAGTAAGGGGCAGCACATCAGGCCATTAAAAAGTGCAATTTGAGAAACAGATCAGATCTTTGCATTTTTCAGGTCAGGAATTATTCATTTTAACATTTACTTCTTGACTTTAACGGGATATTTGATGAAAGGAAGAATTTGGTATAGGAGTTTAAAACAGAAAAATATGCAACCTGGTCTCATAAAAAATATGTACCTCTGTGCACTTTTAGGGCAAAACCATTTTACTGCACATTTAGCCACAGTTTCGAAAAGAAATGTCCTAAACACAGGTTCAATATGTGAACCCTGGCAGATTTATTGTGTTGATATAGGTATGTATTGCAGTGGTTCAGAATTGAAATATCTATGTACTGTTGCTAAAAGTTAATGCTGGATTAACTTGTTGGAATGCTGGATTCATGTTGGAAATATGCCCTACACCAAATCCAATCCTAAACCTTCCTGATAGCTAACAAATGCAAAACTGATATAAAAAGGCATTTGTTGATATGCTATGTGTTTATGCTATATATATTAATGCAATCTAGAGTTTAAAGATGGTTAAAATCTGCACTTTTGGATACTGGATATATCACAGTTTGTGACGTTTAAAACATCAAATCTATGTAAAAACAGAGAAATCAAAATTCCCTTAAACTTTCGGCTTGTCGTTGCAATATAAAACCTGCTTTCAGTTGAAAGTAGCTAAAACTGGTAGCTAAATGTCACTAGATGACATCACAATGGCAAATTCACTGATATATATAAAGATTAATATAGATCAGCGCGAAAGAAGTAAGATATGGTTTGTCTTAGAAATTGCTATATTTGTCCCTAAACTAAAGGGATGGGGAAGTCGCTAAATTTAGCTTCAAAATAGCAGCCCTGAATTTGCCACTGAATGCAGAGAGAAGAGGATCAACACCTGCTTCTATATCACTGCCTATTTAGTCCCTCCCACAAATTTGTGCATTTAGTGTAAAAAAGAAGCAAACACAGGTCTACACAGAACCCAAATAAAAAGGATTCTCAGAAAAAAAAGTGGAAGACGACACACTGCTGGATTAGATGGTTAATGACATTGGATATTAAATGAATATGGAGAAGGCAAGTACTGCTCAAGAAGTCACCACACTACAGAAACACAGTAAAAAGCTGTGCCTATGTGGCTAGGACAAAAATACATCTTTAAAGGGCATTGAAATACACCGATGGAAGAAAAATGGCCTGACAGAGTGAGAGCAGGGACCATGCATTGACCAAGTCAGTCAAGTATCAGGACATAAGCCCCCAAGATAAGTGATAAGAAACCTTGGTAACACTTTATAATAATTCTTCCTTTTCCCAACATTAATATGCATTAGTAAGCAGTTTACAAGTGCATATATAAATGCATTGTTCTTGAGCATATATATAATGTTTAATAATTGTATTTTTATACTTTCTTAATGATCAATTTATAATTTATAATTTCTTAATTATTATGTTATTTACAAACTAGTTTTTTTAGGAGTTGTCAGTGTTTAATAAGATAATTTAGAAAGTAAATGAATAACACCACAGAGGGATACAGAACACAGAAATATGTTTTCAAGATGATAAACGTTATACTGTACAACTGTACGCGTGATAAAAAAATACACCTTTGCAATTTTGCATCTTGAAATGAATAGTTCTGTATCCCCCTGTGTTGTTTTTGTTTATTTTTTCTGTTAGGAAGATAACTGAGCCTATAAATCTCCCTTGTTATAGATATGCTTATAAATCAAGAACAAGGCATTTAAAGCTGTATTTATATATTTACTAATGACTGTTCATGTTGGGAGGATGAACTGACTATTTACTAATGCTTAACTAATAATTCATAGTCTGTATTTATTATAAAGAGTTAACGAAAGCTTTTGCAAAACAAACGAAAGGTAAACTGACCAAGGGCTTCAGAAAAAGCAAAATGGGAGGACTTTAATGCAAATGTGAGCTATTTTTTGGAATGTCTGAAGGGCACTGTTGAGCAAAAACTTGGGAGGATGGGAGACATCAAGGAGCTGAAATATATGGAGTTAGAGAGAACATACCAGCTACAGAGGTCAAGTCCAGGAGGCAGCTAAAAAAGCAACAGAGAACATCCTCAGAGATGGAGAAGGTGGGAATTAACATACTCCAGGAGAACATCATAACTCGACAGATTTGTAGGCATGCAGAACATTTCAGGCTGGTGAGGAAAGGGAAAGAAAAAGAGGGAATCGGTTCTTTAAATATCCATTTAGGTTTTCAAAAAACCCTATTTGCATAGAAAAAGCATGGGACATTGCATACATCAAAGCAAGCCCTAGAGGGACCGGAAAAACATATTCTGACCCAAGGAGGCATGAGCGTTTACTGATCCCAGCTGAGATGCTACCCATCAAACATCCAGAGCACCAGATGGATGTAAACCCTTAAAATGGAACGAAGTGGAGAACATAGTCAAGACAACAAGATCATCAGTCCCAAGCCCTAATGGCATCCTATACGGGGTATACAAGCTTTCTGTGGTATTGATGACTGTGGTTTGTGAAAAACAAGTGATATCCAAGGCAAGGTGTAGAGATGAGGGAGTAAGTACTGTTACCAAATAAGGAAGAACCTTTGCCCATCAACCAGTTCCAGCCTATTAGCCTTCTTATAACGCTGAAAGGGAAAAATGTAGAAAGTGAGAATTTCAGGGATCTCAGGATATCTTGAGCATACCAGCCTGATTCAGTCAGCCAATAGAGACAAAACTTCATGTTATCTCTCTAGACCTGGCTAAATTTGGTTCAGCACCTCATAGTGTGCTTTGAGCTTTTCAGAATACCAGAGGCCAGAGGCAGATACATAGAGGCACAATCAAGTGCTAAAATATCTGGCTGCATATTGAGCTCAAAATTGTGCATGGTGTTTAAATGGCTGTAACACCTGAGGATGCAGAGATACACAACTGAAGACTTGTTTAATGCATAGGTGGCCCTGAACATCTGCTACTACATTTATCCAAGCAAGAGGTCCATTTCCATCATGTCAAAAATAAACTATAATTGTTTTTTAATATGTGGTCACTATTGCTTTGTCTGTTATTACAATGTGTTTGATATCTATTTATGCATTTTAACCTAAATCACAACAGAAGTGTCCATCTCTGAAAGACATAGGTTGTGAAACATACAGAAAATAGACTTAAAAGAACAGTACAAAGTAATAATAAAAAGGTCCCTTTAAGTATCAAGTCAAAGACAACCTCGATCAACGCAAAATATATGTTATAATTTGTGCTAGTCAAGGTTTTGTCTGTTGATATACATTTCATGTGAGGCTAGCTGCATTAAACTCACAGTTTTCACAACCCACGTCCAATCTGACATCTTTTTTATAATGAAATGCACAAACACTAGTTAGCCTTTCTAATAATCCTGGCAAACATTTGCCTGGACAAAAAGAGTGTGAAAAGAAGGAGTGCACTATCAATTTATGTGCTCTCACTGTTTCTCTATTAGTCAGCTGTCATAAAAGCAGTCGTACTGCTCAGATCCCAAATTTATGAGACTGTCAACATTTCCGAGATAAGGATTCATCACAAAGGCAAATAAATGGTAATCCGTATAGTAAACATGACACATCACATGAATAGTTCATGTTTAGAATGTCAACATAGTGCCTTTCAAACACAACCAACTGATAAAAACAAGGATTATTTGAAAAAATGTTCAACTAGTTTTTATTTGCCTTGTTTCTGCAAAACTCTTTGCCTCGTACCACTTGTCACATATCATTTACTGCAGTTCCCAGCTGGAATGAACATTATAGTGACAAAACACCAACAGCTTCTATTCCTTGATACACAAACCATTATCACAGGAATAGATTGTTGTTTTTAAAAAAATGCTAAATATTTAATTTATAATATAAATTATCAGAAAATGTTATCAGATATAACTGGAGTACAAGAATATGACATGCATTATATAAATGCTTGGCTAAAGAGATGTGTCTTTAATCTACAGAGAAAGTGTGTCTGAACTTTACCAGGAAGCCTATTTCAGAGTTTGGGGGCAAAATGTGAAAAAAGCTCTACCTCCATTAGTGGACTTTGCTATACTAGGTACTACTACAGTAAAAGTCCAGAGTTTTATGACCTTAGGGACCAGGTTGGATTGTAGGATGGTAGAAGACTAGTTAGGTATGCACGAGCTAAACCGTTGAGGGCCTTATAGGTGAGTAATAATATGTTGTAACTGATACAGGCCTTAATAAGTAGTGCAGGAACTATTAACTTGGGATAATATGATCATACTTTATGTTCTTGACCAGGTAAGGACTCTAGCAGCAGCATTTAGGACTGTAGCTTGTTTATTGATGATGCAGGAAAACCAGCTAGCAGTATCAAGGACCTGGCAGAAATCATTGGAAGCAAGTCCAACTCCCTATCCATAAGGCCACAACTGCCCCGATAGCACATTTATCTAGTAGCAAATTGTAATCCAAGAGATTCTGTGTACTGTTTTGGAGTCCAAAAAGTAATATCTCTGTCTTTTTTGAATTTACAAGGAGAACATTTTTTGGTCATCCAATCTTTTACTTTTTTTAAACACACTTAGTTAGTGTAGATAATTTTTATTTTTTATCTGGTCTTGTTTAGATATATAGTTGAATATTATCCACATAGCAATGGAAACTAATCCCACATTTTCTAACAATTTCACAAAGGGGCAACATGTATATTGAAAATAGCAGAGGACCTAGGACAGATCCTTGTGGTATTCCATACTTTACTGGTCATATGAAAATGAAATGAAATGAAATGAAAATGAAATGAAATGACGTGACAAGTGGCCAGGTATGGTTTCCCATACTAGGAATT